>KN518905.1:3833-23525 GCA_000787155.1 Scartelaos histophorus
CTTACAGTCTGAGATGGTCTGAGATGGTAACACTGTGTGGAAGCATTGAAACATCAAATCGGAAATAATAAATGTTTGTGTCCACTGGAGTTATTACATTAATGCAATCATGATACTGGAATGTCATTGGGCACAGGGCCGTTTCTAGCTTTGTGGGGGCCCCTATTCAAAATACTATTGGGGGGGACCATGTTTGCCGAATAAAGATATCAGATTTACATTTTAATTTTAAAATATATAAAGGGCAGCATAACATATCGTTAAATTATTATTGGAATTTTAATGAAACATGAAAAAATAGCAAAATAAGAGTAGGTTTCTCATTAAAGAAACATTACGTAACTTTATTTTTAACTAGATAACTAACTTTTTTCATTTTGATTGCACGGAAAAACAGACTGAAGTCCTTACTCTGAGCAGGCTTGCTTCTCCACAAACCTGACTCTTATTTGGCCTGGAGCCTCTTCCTGCTTGTTTCCATGGAAATGTTGCTCCTTTGGCTATATAACATATCTATGGAGAATGTTCCAAAGTATGGTTTTAACTTTTCTATTTCCATGGAATCATACAGGTGATGTGCCACCTCCAGAAAGCTATATTAGTGCATTAGTGTACCCTTCAGTTACATTTTTACATTTGTTTAAGGCAGACAAAGCTTTAAATCATTATCATTATATTTTCTTCCCACGTCCTTATTTAGACTTGTTTTGGTCTCAGCTTATTCTATGCTCATTTATTCTGTTGATCACTGATAAAAGAACTGAAGGCATTCAATTGTTTGATTTTCTTTTTTTAATTGGCAACAATATATTAAAATCTCAAAAATAATAATGTATGCATATCAAATACAATATTTTTTTCTTATATTGGGCATCCCTAGAGATAATTATATTGTTAAAAGTTAATATCTCTGCTCATTGTCACAACTCCATCACTTGGCTAGCCGCTATTACCTGGAGTTCAAATATTACATTTTTAAGTCGTATATCTAATCTCCTCTTTAGTACCACATAAAAGAAGAGGTTTAGTGCCTCACCAGAAGCACATAAATTCAGAAATCTCAATTTAAAGTGCATTAGCCGTTAGCTCAGATGTCACTTTTACGCTAATTATGATCTAAAATAAAACACCAAAAGGTTTACACACTCAACAATGATTTTTAACAAGACTCTGACTGGCTAATGCTAACGGCTAATAGGAGAAAATACAGGGGACTAGCTGAGTTGCTATGTGGATGATAGCATTAGTATTAGCATTGAACACCATGTCTACTAATTATGTGTCTATGGATAAAGGTATAATTTAAAAAAATAACATCACTGACGCTTACGTGTGCTTAAAAACTCCATTGTGGGGCCCCCTAGTGGACAAAACCCCCAGCCTTTCCACACAGCAAGAAACGGCCCTGATTAGGCATTATAAATATTAACACACACAAATACACCAGGTCAGTATGTTTTGGTGCTACCACTCCGTCGCCGCGGTGATGGCCGGTACCTTGTGGTCACGTGCACTACTGCAAGCGTGCACGAGACACCGGGGTACGTGCGCAGACTTGTTGCTTTTTCGTCCCTTTGGCTCAGTGTGGATGGAGTTAATACCAGATTATTCTAACAAACGCTGATTCTATTCAAATCTCTACAAAAGGAAGAGGAAATCCGTCTGTACATCCGGTGGCAGTGGTCTAACACTTGTGCTTCATGGCCAGCTGTGGAGAAAAAGAGAAAAAAAGAGAAACGAGTGCGTTAGAAATTAGTACAATAAAAATCAGACAAGTACCGTAATGAGATAAACCATTAATTAAATATGAATACCAGTGTGTCCCCAATTTTTCCCATGTATTTGCTCAAAAACTGCCTTGCTCCAGTACAAATATATTGTATAAGCAGCTCTTGAGGTCAAAATAAGCCTGCTGTGTACTGTCTCCATCAGGAAGTGTGGTATTAACATTCTAGTTGTTAGCATGACCGCAAACAAAACTTGACTTGTACCAGTAAAGACATATTGTCACAGAATAGTTCAAAGTAAGTCCGCTGTGTGCTGTCTGCATCTAATTACAAAGAATTTTACTGCCCAAGAATCAGGAAGTGTGCCATTAGCATTATGTTTGTCAGAATTACTGTAGGTGAAATCTGTCTTGCCCCAGTAAAATACATTGTCAAAAGATGAATTATATAAGCAGCTTGAGTTCAAAATAAGTCCACAAAACCTTTTACTGTCTGAGAATCAGGAAGTGTATGATCAGCATTCTAGTTGTTAGCATTACCATGAGTGAAATTTGTCTTGCCCCAGTAAAGATATGAGCATATTGTCCCATAACAGATATACTGTATAAGTAGCTCTTGGGTTCAAAATAAGTCAGCTGTGTACTGTCTGGAACAAATTACAGAGCATTTTCTTACCAGAGAATCAGGAAGTGCCCAATTAGCATTCTAGTTGTTAGCATTACCATGAGTGGAATTCGTCTTGCCCCAGTAAAAAATATATTGTCCCAGAACAGATATAAACAGCACTAGAGTTCAAAATCACTCTGCTGCATACTGTCTGTCTTTAATAACACAACATTTTATTGCCCGAGAATCATGACGTGCGCAATTAGCATTCTAGTTGTTTGCATTACTGTGCACGAAATTTGTCTGGTTACGATCTATTCTCCCATAACAGATATATTGTAAAAGCAGCTATTGAGGTTAAAATAAGTCGGCTGCGTGCTACCTGCAATGAATTCCAACATGTTTTATTGCCAGAGAATGAGGAAGTGCACGATTAGTATTACAGTTGTTAGCATTATCGCATGTAAAAGAAACGGAAAAAACTCTTGAGGTCAAAATAAGTTTGGCGCATGCTGTGTACATCTAATTACAAAGTGTTTTATTGTCTGAGATTCGGGGAGTGCGCGGTTAGCATGCTAGCTGGTGTTAGCATTACCGTTGAACACTTAGAAACTCATCGTGGTGAATAATTAGGATGCTTGGAATGCATAATGTAAGAGAGGAATAACTTTGGACTACTGCAAACTGTTTACAATGAAGTAGTACTTGAAAGTAGTACTAAAAATGTAGTAGTAAATAGTAGTATAGTAGTATATATAGTAGTATAAAATGAAATGAATTATATTGAATAAGATTTGACAACAGCAGTTATGTATCTTGGCTTGCACACTTATAAAAAGAAAAAAAAAAAGACTTGAAAATTGAATGGGAGAATACCCACCATAATACGGGTATAAAAATGCTAATGTATGCTAATGCTGGATTGTAATGTGTCCCACAGAGGCACCCATAATCGTAGGCCCCAAACCACAGCTGCATGTCAGAGTATGGGATTATTAATAAGACAGGATCACCAGGGGCCTACAGGGACTCCAGGGGCCCCAATCACATCTTTTTACAGTTATTTATTTCTTCTTCTTGATTTGACATATCATCCAAAGACCTGCACACTCCCCCTCGATTAAACCCAGGAATTTAAATTTAGATTTTTTTTGTTTTTTATCCATTTGTTTGTTTCATTCACAAACGTTTAACACACAAACGCTGCATATTTACATTGAGTTCTTCTCTCAAACAGAAAATACTCATAACTACCCATTTTGTGATGCCATGTGGTTATACAGGAAGTGCTCCACTGTTTTTAAGTGTGCATAGTGTAAATTTTTGGTTGTAGGTCGGTCACGTGGTTGTTTTTATGGATATGTCATTGCTCTGTCTGGAATGTTCCACTGTATGACTTTAAACAGCTCTACTTTTCATTATTCAGAGTGGTTAGTGGCTGTGATTCGAAATTAAAAGCTTGTTGTCCGAGATGGATTTCTACGATAGCTTCTTTTAAATAGCGTGTATATTCCCCAGATTGTTGCGTCACTGGTAAAAAGTTGGCACGGTTTTTAAGAGGGCGGCGGCGGAGTGGTTAATGGTCATGATTCTAAATGAAAAGCTTTTTGTTAGAGACCGATCCGTTGGAGTTCTATTGCAGCTTCTCTTAAAGAACGTGTAGTCCCAAGATTGTTGCGTCACTGGTAAAAAAGTAGGTACCTTATATTCAGTTGCAGGTAGTTGTATAGCTCAAAAATACAAAGAAAAAAAGACATTCTGACTGTGAGCGGGGTCGCCTCTCCACAGACCTGACCTGTAACTTGCTCTGGTTTGGTCTTCATAAAGATATAAAGGTTTAATACATTTCAACTTCTCTAGAGTTTTTGGACATTTGGACAATTTCAGCCCTGGAATTGCCAATCTTTACCAAAAAAAAAGTAAAATTGCTGCTTAACATGACATCACAAGGTGGAACAGAGCATTTTGAGCTTTTGGAAGTATGGAAATGTAGTGTGAATGAAACAAAACACAACTCCAGGTATGTTTTTGAGGAGGTAAGAACATTATAACATGGTTTAAAGTAGGTCTATGATGTGACAAAAATTAACTTGACATTACAAGGTGGAACAGAGCATTTTGAGCTTTTGGAAGTATGGAAATGTAGTGTGAATGAAACAAAACACAACTCCAGGTATGTTTTTGGGGAGGTAAGAACATTATAACATGGTTTAAAGTAGGTCTATGATGTGACAAAATACAATGGAATGCGATTTTGGTTTTCAAGAAGTCAAGATTTGAACCTGCCCATTTAAAGCAAACATTACGGTAATATTAGGAATAAAACATTGACAAAAGAAGTTGTCAAAATTATATATCTGGTTTATTTTAAGTTCTCTCTACTTCTTGTAACTGTCAACTTTTCATTTCTACTTTTCTTCACAAACTGCCTCGAGAACAATGTAAAATTATGACCAAGATTTACGGCAAGCACCATCCCACCAAACAAAATAATAAATTACAAAACATAAAAGCCCGACTGGACGTGAACGGACAACGCCATTATTCTCAAGGTGACACTGCTAGCTAGCGCGCTCCAGACTGCGATGTTAATTCAGTTAGCTTCTCAACCACTTTGACACACGCAGAGTACGTCGAGATAATGTAAAACAAATGACTCCACTTTGAATTTCCAGTGTATTAAAATCTGTCGCAGCTCCGTAATCCATCTCTCCTTCAGCGATTTTTTTGGCTGATGGCTTTTGTCTTTCTTTTTACTCTTCGCGACGGGGGAGCTCATTTGAGACCAGCTGGAGAGCCCGGTTCAATCCTACGCGCCCCCCCGTCGGTCGGACAATTACTAATACGCAAATGCGCGCCGATTCGAATAGGCTAATAAAGAGATAATGGGTTATGCCAGCGCCGTGTCAGATCACGACGCGATACACGGGGGCATTTTTACAGACTGTACAGTGATGAAGGGCTGTGTGGGAGGCGGCGGCAGAGTGGTTAGCAGTCGTGATTCGAAATAAAAAGCTTGTTGTTTGAGATTGATGGAGTTCTACTGTAGCTTCTTTGGTATATTCCCAAGATTGTTGCCTTACTGGTAAAAAGTAGGTTAAGTTTTTAAGGGTGCACCGCGTAACGTTTCTAGTGGCGAGTCCGAGAGTGGGAGTGGCAGGCGGCGGCAGAGTGGTTAGCAGTCGTGATTTGAAATGAAAAGCTTGTTTTTTGAGATTGATGGAGTTTTACTGTAGCTACTCTTAAAATGACAGTATATTCCCAAGATTGTTGCGTCATAAGTAAAAAGTTGGCATGGATTTCAAAGGCGCACTGCGTAACATTTCTAGTGGAGGGTCCGTGGGTGGGAGTGGGAAGTCGTGGTAGAGTGATTAGCAGTCGTGATTCGAAATAAACAGCTTGTTGTTCGAGATTGATGGAGCTCTACTGTAGCTTCTTTGGTATATTCCCAAGATTGTTGCGTCACTGGTAAAAAGTAGGTAAAGTTTTTAAGGGTGCACCGCATAACATCTCTAACGGAGGATTTGCTGGCGATTGTAGGAGGGCGCGGCAGAGTGGTTCGCGGTCGTGATTCTAACTGAAAAATTAGCTTGAGATTGATGGAATTCTACTGCTTCTTTTAAAAAGACGGTATATCCCCAAGATTGTTGCATCACTGGTAAAAAGTAGGTTAAGTTTTTAAGGGTACTCTGAGTAACGTTTCTAGTGGAGGGTCCGAGAGTGGGAGTGGGACGTGGCAGCAGAGTTAGTGGCAGTAGTGATTCTAAATGAAAAGTACTACTACTGTAGCTTCTGTTAAAAAGACAGTATATCCCAAAGATTGTTGTGTCATAAGTAAAAAGTTGGCATGGTTTTCAAAGGTGCACTGTGTAACATTTCTAGTGGAGGGTCCGCCGGTAGGAGTGGGAAGTCACGGGAGAGGGGTTAGCAGTCGTGATTGAAAAGTTTGTTGTTTGCGATTGAAGTTTTGCTGTAGCTTCTGCTAAAGGACAAAGGGTATATTGCCAAGATTGCTGCGTCACTGGTAAAAAAGTAGGTAAGGTTTTTAAGGGTGCACCTTGTAATGTTTCTAGTGGCGGGTCTGACCGTGGGAGTGGTAGGCGGCAGCAGAGTGGTTAGCAGTTGCAACTGATGGAGTTTTGCTGTAGCTTCTTTTAAATGACGTGTATATTCCCAAGATTGTTGCGTCACAGCTAAAAATCTAACAAATTTTACACATTTTTATAGAAAAATTCACGATAAAGTTAGGTATTCATATCAACATGTGCTAAGTCACTCCCTCTTCAGAGCGCTATTACAACACAATCTGTGTGCACCCTGCTAATGAACCTGCTGCGCATCACATCAGGTTTGTCAAGTTGCAGTGTATTGTTTTGTATCATGGTTTTGTATATTTATGGAGAATTGTCACGTGGGAGCATGTGTGACGTGGACTTGTGGGTGGAGCTTTGTACAGAATCAGCTAACCACGAGGAGGGTTTGAATAGGGCCCAGGAGAAATTGCTAGATTACTCAAAATTGCATGGATGATATCTAAAACTTCTGAATGATGAAAGAACGTAATAACATGGCAGAAAGCTGCAAAAAGTTGATTTTGGATAATACCCCCTCTTTAAAACAAATAAATGTGACACCTGTAGTCCCTAGTACATCTTTTTTTGGGTTGGGTTCCGATATCTGAACATGCCAAACCACATACTTTCACTCGCACTTGATTGGATGTCTCATGAAAAGCAGCCAAGATGAACACTGATGATTAGAAATGACTAAAGCTTAAACATTCTATATTACACAGAATGGACTCTGGAGCTTTAAGTCAACTTATAATGGCGTTACCTTGTCAAAAACATATCTGGAGTTGTGTTTTGTTTTATTCACTGTCTGTCCACATCTCCAAAAATCAAAATGTCATGAAGCGGTACTTTTCAAGTGAACAGCTCCTTTTTGCCTTTAGTTCAGTAAAGATTGGCAATTCCAGGAAATTATCCAAATGGTGAATTGAGTTTAAAACACAGTGGTCTGTCTGTGATGGTCTGTCTGTGGTCTGTCTGTGATGAGGAAACACCATTAGAACATGAGATCTAGTGCAGGTGAATTGAGTTTAAAACACAGTGGAGCTCAACCTGTGTGGTCTGTTTGTGATGAGGAAACACCATTAGAACATGATATAGGAACTTTAACCTTGATTAAAATATAATTGATTGCACCGCCGTAAATGAGTTCCCCTGACCCCCTGTGTCTTTCTTTTCTTTCTTACCTTGTGTGCGGTGACTGCAAACTGCTCGGCGCTGTTCATCATGTCTGCGGTCTTGTCCTCGGCCCGTCCTAGCCTCTCCCCTCTCTCGTTCAGGGCCTGGCTGGCCTTCTGCACTGCACTGGTCACACTGTCTGCTGCCGAGTGGAGGATGCTGTTACCTGTACGGGAGGAGAGAAGAGTTTGAAAAAATGAGTGTTATAGCATGTAGTTTTGCCTCAGAGGTTTCACAGGACGGCAACAAACTCATAAATGTTATATTTAGTCAATTGTCTCACTTACTGCTCAAAAATACTACCAAAAATAAGCATTCTTACAATAAGTGAGTTTGCCTCTTCACAGATCTGACCTGTAACTTGGGGTAGAGTAACTCAATGCTATACTATGAGATATTCTAGAAATGGCTAATGTTTCCATGAAGACAAGCAGGTGGTAAACCCTCTACAAGAAAGATTTTTTTGTAATTAAAGGTTTTGTTAAATAAGATTCTCTTTTATTATTTTATTTGTATTATAATGTCATTTTTATTTGTTTGTGACTTGAATTTTGTACTGTAAACCATTTCAATGCCAACCGAAGCACCAGAGAGGAGTAAGAAACTTTTAACTTTCTGATTCCTGTAGTGTTCACCTGGTTCCCCCTGGACACAGAGGGACACGTTTGGCTCTTCCACAGGATCTGACCACAAAGGACTGAGAAATGTTCCGGCAGCAAAACTTAAATTTCCCTCAGGATCAATAAAGTGTCTCACTCTCTCTCACTTTGTGTACATGCTCCATGCATCACCATGGAGACAGACCCTCCATCAGAATATGTACAGTGGAGCTTTAAAGTTGGTTTATGACATAATAAAACAATCTTTAAAAATTCAAACACCTCAGCTATAAACAAAATGAGTTAAATCCATAACCTGTACCTGCCCTGGAGCAGACCAGTTAAAATGTGGCTGCCAATGTGCCAATGATGACAGGCCAAGTACACAACACAGTACACAACACAGTACACAACACAGTACACTAAACGGTGCACAACACGGTGCACAACAGTAGTCAACCATATCAGTTACACAGAGGGAATTCTTCACTTTGAGTCTCACAGCTGGAGCTGTTTTAGATGTTCAGCTACTGGACACATTGACATTCTTGTGGTCCTCAAGAGAACGTAGCACTTCTGAACTTTAACCTCATTATTAAGACCTTCTCATTCAAAGTGAAGTTTGACACTTGTGTAATCTTTTACTTTCAAAAAGCTTAACACCACAAGGCTACATGGTACAGAGCTCCTTTGTGGTTTTAAAGTCCACTCTCAAACTGCCCTCACTGTGCACCTGCCTGGACCGAGTATTGCTCTTACACCTGTCATGAGCTGAATTAGTGGCCAGTTCATTACTGAGGAGAAAAATCACCCCCTGTTCCCCTCCTCCTCCTCCTGCCCCCTCCTACTGCACTCTGAATTACTTTGTATACTTCTTGTGCTATACAAATAAACTTGTCTTGCCTGCTCAGAGAGCATTTCCCCAGAGTGCAGAGTAATCACAAAGTGCTTGTGTTCGGTTGACAAGCACCTACTGCTTTCCCAAAGGTCGGATACTGTGGCTATTTTTGCCTATTTTCAGATCTCAAACTCTTTGTCACTTCCAAAATTCTTCAGGTGTCAGTTTTTAAGAGCATTAACAGCCTTAGCTCACTCTTTTCTGCTCTTGTCTGATTGGTCAGCGTGGTCACATGGTCTGCTCATGGTCGGTGGGCTGTTCCACACTGGGAGGGCGTGGCTAAACTTGTCATGGTTAAACACACACCACTGAGCTCCGCCCACTGACGTTTTGCATAGAAAAGTTTCACGCCAACAGGTTTCGAGCTATTTAAGACATATACCTGGATATAACTGGACAACGCAGAGTTCCAAATAGGAATGGAGCATGAAAGCACTTCCAGCTCCATCGACTCTGGCTCCAATTCAATTTCTATTGAAAAAACGTTGCACCTCTGTCTGGAACTGCTGCTGTCAGATTTGTCATTCTGATCTTAAAATGTTCATATTAGCAGGCTCTACGTGATCCAAATTATTTATTTTGCGATTTTGTCCTGATATGAACATTAATAACAGACACAGTCACAAGTATGGAGGTGCCTAAAGTAGCTTACAACTGGCATGTTTACTTGAAAGCTTTAATTCTGATTAAAAATAGTTTAATTATGCATAAAAAATCATTTAAAAAGAGCATGTAAACACTTAATTCGTAATGAAAATGATTATTCAAAATTTTACTTAATTTTGTAGTAAGTGGGTGGTTTATTCTGATTTTATAGTCAAATTAATTTATTCCTCAATTATGTAAACGTTTATTCTTCTTAAAAATAATCCTGTTCGTTGGGTCGCCCTTCTGACATGATGACGCAAACGTACGCCGGAAGAACTACAAATAATGAAAAGACTGGATCACCGGAACGAGTGCGAAAAAAAATTTGGATCATGTTTGTGTCTGCGGTGTAACGACAAAACGAGATGACAGAAAAGCCGATAGCAGTTAAAGTGTGCGTTTTCTTTGGATAGACGTAAATATGTTCATGTCCCGGTGCAATTAGAACCCTTCCCGACCCCCAGACGTTGAGCAGAATTAAATAAAACTGATTTTTCCATGTAAACGCCAATTCTGAATTATTATTTCCACGTAAATTTGAAGGAAAATATTTTAATTCTGAACGATTTAATTCAGAACCATTAAAAAACATCGTGTAAAATGCTGTAACGTTTCTATAGTGTCTTTAATGTACCAAACACATCCATATAAACTGGGAGGTCACATAGGTTCAGCTTATTTCCAAGTACTTCTATCCAGGGGGAGCAGATCCAATTTCAGCCTCTGTAACTGCAACAAAACACAATAACTTTAAAGTCTCATAGCCCCGTAAGCTCTAAGGGACCAACTGCATTACGCCCTGACAGCCCCCGCTCTATCGCGTATGGAAGTCTATGGTTAATTTGAGTGGCAGATCGGCGGGACAGGTACAGTGTTTGGGAGCAGATGGGGAGGCCAGCTGGTGCCGTCGCCTGAAAAACAAGCCGGGGAGCGGGGGGAAAGTCAAAGCCGCTAACGGGGGGAGGGGAGCGGAGAGTAGCCCGCGCCTCGGAAAGCTAACGCGAAACACATGCTAGCCCGGCGATGATAACGGAGGCTAACATCTGGCGCGTAATGTAAAAGGAGTGGCGATGTAATATAAAGTGAAGGATGGGTATGCGGGTTGAAAGATGTTATGGTTATGGGGTCGGCGGACTCGCAGACCACCTCGAGTGTGTTGAAACATGAATGTAAACACTTTGGAGACCGCGGATTAGCTTTAAAGAGCTCGTATTACGATATTTTCTGAACGACGGTACGTTATAATGTTGTTTCTTCACTAAAAACGTACATGGAGTTGTGTTTTGTTTTATTTACAGACGTTTGAATAACTTTTTATTACAGTCTGTCTATATCTCCAAAGCTCAAAATGCTCTGTTCCACCTTGTGATGTCATGAAGTGGTAGTTTTCGAGTTAACAGCTACGTTTTTTAACCTTTAGTTCAGTACAGATCGGCAATTCCAGGGCTGAAATTCTCCAGTTGATTTTAATGAAAGTGTATAGAGTTTAAAAACTCAATGGAGCACTTCCTGTATTCCCACATGAGCTCATAAGGTGGAGCACAGCGTTTTCTGTTTGAGAGAAGAACTCTAAAGCCTAAATGTGCAGGTTTTGTGTGTTAATTGTGTGTGAATGAAACAAAACACAACACCAAATCTGTTTGTGATAAGAAAACATAAAAACAGATCAGAAAATATTAGAAAATTGACCCTTTTAAATAAATTTGCATTATTTGAATTCTAACAATACAAACCTAAGGTCTAATTGTACATTTCTACTCTTTTGGTAAGTTTAAGTCTTGTCTAAAAACAAACTAACCCAAATAAAAAAGGTTTAAAAAGGCACATTGTGTAACTTTTCAGGTGGAAGATCTACCACAAGTTTTTCTCTGTGATGCTATTGCTTTGTCTGGAATGTTTCACAGTATGGCTTTAAACCTTTCTATCTTCACGGAGACCGAACTAGACCAAGTTACAGGTCAGATCTGTGGAGAGGCGACCCCGCTCAGAGTCAGAATGTTGTTTTTCTAGGTATTTTTGAGCCATAAAACCATCTGTAATTGAATAAATGTAAAGGTAAAGCTGTTTAATGTCACATTGTGGAACACTCCAATGACTTATCCATAGAAACGAGAAGATGACAGACCCCAAATTGAAAAGTTAAACGGTGCATGCTTAAAATTAATAAGAAAAATAAACTTGGATTCCCTCAGTCCCATCATTCTTGTCCAACATTCTCCGTCCATCAGTTGAAGATTTATCAACCCAAATATGCGACGTTTGTAATTTCCTTTGACATTGAACAGCTCTTCCAGCGCAGCACACACCTACACACACACAGACACACACACACACACACACATACAGACAGACAGATATCCGCCGGTTGGCTGTGGGAACCAGTGGAACGGGCTCCTATCTAACCCCGCTGAAGCACTCCCCCACACGGCCGCCTCACTCAGAGACCTCCCTTTGTCTGAGCCGGTTCTGCTGTCAGCTCCGAGCCACGATGAGCAAGGCGAAAACAATACCACAGGGGGATTATGGGTATGACAGGGGACTATATTTGGGAATTGGAAGAGTTTCTGCGCCGTGAGTGGGAGTTGATTCCCATAAGCTGATTGTGTGGCGGTATTGCTGCTGCTGCTAGTTCATATTGGACTTAAACGTGCACTGTGTAACTTTTTGGTTGGGAGTCTGTCACTTTGTCTTGTTTCCATGGAGATGTCACTGCTCTGCCTGAAATGTTCCACAGTGTGGCATTAAACAGCTCTACCTTACGTTAAATCAATTACAAGGTGTTTTTATAGCTCAAAAATACCTAGAAAAAGAACATTCTAACTATGAGCAGGGTCGCCTCTCCACAGATCTGATCTGTAACTTGGTCTGGTTTTGTCGACATAAAGAAAGAAAGGTTTAATGCCATACTGTGAAACGTTGCAGCTAAAGCAACAGCATCTTCATAGAGAAAAGCGTTTGACACACCAGAAAAGTTACACAATGCACCTTTTAAGAGTAGTAGAATGCCACTTTACCTTTTACTGTTTTGAAAATAATATATTTGCCCCAAACAAAGTATTAACATGTTTTATATGTTTGCTCTGAGTCCCATTACCCTTTACTCTCCGTGCTAAGTCCCTCCCCCTTCAGAGCCTTGTCACAACACAATCAGCGTGCGTCCCGCTAATGAAACTACTCCACTACAGTTTTGTGTTCAAAAGCGGTCAAAACCTGAGTGTGTGCTGCCTCCAGTAGCCACTGCAGTTCCAAGTACTATGTGACATCACTCAGTGCTGCTCAGTAATGATTACAAACACTTGGCTGTAGGGGCTGAGCGTGAAGTGTGGAGTGTTCGATCAATCACACTGTTTCGTATACCTCCAGATTTTGCTCCTCATTCTCCCCTTTAGTCCTCCAAACCCTGGCCCTTTTCCCCTCACACTCTCCCCTTATGTCCATCCGACCCCATCCCACCTCCCCCATTACTCTCCCCTTTAGTCCTTCAGACTCTGTCCCTTTAGTCCTTCAAACCCTGCCCCTTTAGTCCTCCAGACCCCGCCCCTCTTTCTCCCACACTCTCCCCTTTAGTCCTCCAGATGCCACCGCTTTCCCCCCCTCACTTCCCCTTTAGTCCTCCAGGTACTGCCCAGTTCATCAGCTCTGTTGAAATTGAGTAGTGGGCGGAGTTTAAGTGTTCCCACTTTAAATATAGTTTAGTAGTTTTTGTTACACTTGCCAAACTATTGTACAGAAAAAAGAATCCTAGAAAAGAATGCAAGTGTTTTAATGTTCATTAAGGACGCTTTAATAAATGGTCAGATAATGACCATTTATGCTGTAGTCCTGACCAAGACCTGCTCAAGATCTGGAGATGGGTCCCACTGCTCCTGTCGGGTTGGATAGACGAAAGAGTGCACCCTTAAAACCTTAAAACGTACTGAAATGTATGTGACTCTTTTATTTGTCGTCTCTGTGAACTGATACTTCCTTTACACAATATCATTCCAACTAAAATCCCGCACATGGACACACTTCCTGTTACACTGACCAAACAGACAAAGCTCACATGTCAGTTATTCCATGTCAGTTTTGCCAGGGGCCGGTGCAGAGGAAACAGCTGGGGCCCGGGACATTGATGCGGGCCCCTGATCCTCGTGTTCTGGACAGGATTGAGAACATAAGCAGGAGTCGGAGATCACAGAGCAGGTTGGGCCCCCTCCTCCTCCGCCTCACACACCCTCCACTCACACACATGGCAATGATAAAAGAGCTTAGAGGTTCAGAGCACGTTCCTCGAAAACAACGCACCTTCTAAGATCTTTTATGGGTAAAACGTTGTTATACTACAAGACTGTGGTATGTTCTAGGACAACAACTCACCCTTATAGAACAGATAATACTCCCTACAACTGTATACCTCATGATTATGGAACAGATAATACTCCCTACAACTGTATAACTCATGATTATGAAACAGATAATACTCCCTACAACTGTATAACTCATGATTATGTAACAGATAATACTACCTTACAAGTGTACAGTGCACCCTTATGTAACAGATAATACTCCCTACAACTGTACAGCAACACACGATTATGTAAGAGATCATACTCCCTACAACTGTACAACTCACAATGATGTAAGAGATAATACTCCCTACAACTGTACAACTCACAATGATGTAACAGATAATATTCCCTACAACTGTACAACTCACTATTATATAACAGATAATACTCCCTACAAATGCACAACTCACCCTAATAGAAAAGATAATACTACCTACAAACATACAACAACACACCCCTACGTAAGAGATAATACTCCCTACAACTGTACGACAACTTACCTTTACGCAATAGATAATAGTCCCTACAACTGTACAACTCATGATTATATAACAGATAATACTCCCAAAAAGTGCACAATGTGCCCTTATGAATCAGATAATACTCCCTACAACTACGCAGCAACATACCCTTATGTAACAGATAATACTCCTTATAACTGTACAGCAACACATGATTATGTAACAGATAATACTCCCTACAACAGCACAATAACTCAAGCTTATGTAACAAATAATACTCCCTACAACTGTACAACAACACACCTCTATGTAACAGATAATACTCCCTACAACTGCACGACAACTCGCCCTTATGCAACAGATAATACTCCCTACATATGTGCAACTCACCCTTAAAGAAAAGATAATACTACCTACAAATGTTCAACAACTCACCTTTATGGAGCAGATAATACTCCCTACAACTGTGCAACAACGTGCCCTTATGGAATAAATAACTCTCTGTCCAGTCCTGTTTCATCATCTTTGTTGTGCGTTCTGAAGGAAGTTTCAATACAACCACTCAAAAACGTGGCATAAAAAAAATAAAGATTACAACTTCAATATTTTCAACCAAACTCAAGCTGTTTTTAATGTTCCTTCAAGTTTGAAACCTTCATGTTACGGTGCATTGCGATCTGATGAGGAATCTGCAGTCACTATCAAAGCATACCGAGGTTGTGGATTCATTCATACGTTTAAGTGGTCCCATTCGCTGATGTCATCTCCACGGGAACAGATGTAAACACTCGGAAAGCAGGAAGTGCTCCAGGCAGCTAATACATCCACCTTTACCGGACATGTTGCTCTTAAAGGTCCTGATTTTGAACCACGATAAAGGAACAACACACAGAGATTCACAGGCAGTTCCTTCAAGATTTCATCCAACAAAATGTCCTTTTTAAAATAGATTTCTGCTTTTACAACAACTTACTATACTCTGAAAAATTGTAAAAACATTAAAATTGGGAATGGAGGCAGCTGGAGGTGGAACATTTCTGGGATTAATTTCAGAAAATCACAAATTATGAAAAATCAAGGACAATTTGGAAAAGTGAAACCTCTGAGATCCATGTGAATGATTCAGAGTTAAAAACACTTTAAGCATTTTTACAAAGATTTTGACGTTTTACTGGACAAATCTTTACAGAAATATTGAGCCCACAACAGTTTTTCACTTCATCTACAGATATATTACACATTTCATCATAAATTATTAGTATTTTTTCCCTTCTTAATAAGATTTGTAGCTTGAAAATTCAAAATAGTTTCTTATTTTCTGTTATAACGTCTGTGGATCGTTGCAAATACGTTAAGTTCACTTCGTTTTGCCTCCATTTCAGAACTTTGAACATTCTGATGACCTTAGAAAAAGTCGATAATGTAAAGAAAATCCAAAATCAATTCAATTTACAACAATTTACACTCAAGCAAAGTATTAAAATGCTGCTTAATTTTAGTTATAATGTCATAAAACCATTAGCATTTCGATCTGCTCATCAGTTAATCTTTGTAAATATATGATGTAAGCTTCAATTTTGATGACATGAGATTTGGAGAAAGGCTCTATTAAGTCGTTTTTTTTGTCCTGAACTAGAAAGAAAAAAAAACAACGAAATATTCAATAGTCAATTTGATATGACTCACCCATCTGTTAGCATCATGTTGACAATAGTTATCCTGAAAAGTTGTGACTTTAAAAGTTTTTTCCTCCTTTTTACCAGCAGAAGGCATTTGTAAGTTAAAAAGTCCTATATTAACCAAAATGCACTCGTGAGCTTAGAGCCATGTTATAATCCTGTTACCACCTCAAAAACAGACCTGGAGTTGTGTTTTGTTTCATTCACACATTTGACACTTTATTATAAGGCTGTCTACATCTCCAAAGCTCCAAATGCTCTGTTCCACCTTGTGATGTCATCAATTGGTACAGAATAAACTTAAAAATGCTGAAAAAAGTTTGGGAAATCCAGGGCTCAAATTGATCCAAATGATTCTAGTGAAACTGCGTGGAGTTTAAAAACACAGTGGAGCACTTCCTGACATCACAACGTGTCTGATTGAGAGACGAACTCAGCCTAATATAAGCAGGGTTTGTGTGTTAAACATGTGTGAATGAAACAAAACACAACTCCAGGTCTGTTTTTGATGATGAAACAGTGAAAATAAAAAAAAATAGCATAATTAATCCTTTAATCTGTCTCAGACTCCACGGGGCTGGTAACAGTTAACTTCCATCTGTGTGAAAGCAGCGCTGCACAGACTTGGCTGTGATCGTACCACACGTCATGAGCGTCTGTGGAGTGGAGAGCTCTTTATGTGTTAAATAAACCTAACCTTAACTGTCTCCATTTTACATCAAGCCTTTTATCACATGAAACTGTACAGCAGAAAGGGAAATGTCTTATATTACACAAAACTGACTCTTGTGAGCTTTAACCCATGTTAGAAGGTTTTTATCTCCTCAAAAACAGACCTGGAGTTGTGATTGTTTCATTCACGCATGTTTGAGTAACCCTGTATTATTTATTATTGCAGATGCAGTGTCCGTCCACGCTAATCCGATGGAAAACGGATCCGCTTCCGCCAGTTCCCACGAATTCATCAGCGTGCGGTTCTGATCAGGCACCGTGTGGACGCCTGAAAACGCTGATACGCTGACGTAGGAGCTGGTTCTAGTGAAACTGCGTGGAGTTTAAAAACACAGTGGAGCACTTCCTGACATCACAACGTGTCTGATTGAGAGACGAACTCAGCCTAATATAAGCAGGGTTTGTGTGTTAAACATGTGTGAATGAAACAAAACACAACTCCAGGTCTGTTTTTGATGATGAAACAGTGAAAATAAAAAAAAATACCATAATTAATCCTTTAATCCGTCTCAGACTCCACGGGGATGGTTACAGTTAACTTCCATCTGTGTGAAAGCAGCGCTGCACAGACTTGGCTGTGATCGTACCACACGTCATGAGCGTCTGTGGAGTGGAGAGCTCTTTATGTGTTAAATAAACCTAACCTTAACTGTCTCCATTTTACATCAAGCCTTTTATCACATGAAACTGTACAGCAGAAAGGGAAATGTCTTATATTACACAAAACTGACTCTTGTGAGCTTTAACCCATGTTAGAAGGTTTTTATCTCCTCAAAAACAGACCTGGAGTTGTGATTGTTTCATTCACGCATGTTTGAGTAACCCTGTATTATTTATTATTGCAGTTGCAGTGTCCGTCCACGCTAATCCGATGGAAAACGGATCCGCTTCCGCCAGTTCCCACGAATTCATCAGCGTGCGGTTCTGATCAGGCACCGTGTGGACGCCTGAAAACGCTGATACGCTGACGTAGGAGCTGGATTTGCCTCCTTATTACCACCTATTCTTCAACTGTAATTACTCCCAGCTTTTTTGGACTGATATTAGAAATTGGTTAAACATAAAAATGAAAATTCCCCAATTTAATATTAATCATATTTTGTATTATTTTGATAAATTGGAATCATCTTCTGAAATTGTTGTGAACACTGTGTTACTTTTGGCTAAATATCACATTCACTGTAGTAAGTGAAACCATCTTTTGAGTGTTTTATGAATGAATTCAAACTATACTATACATCTGTTGCTACCATAAAAAACTGGAAATATGCTTCTGGAACATCTCATCTGCTATCAAAATTCCTTTTATTTTGAAATGCTTCTGGCAATTGGTTGTTTCTGATATTTTATTTTATTTTATTTATGTATTTAGCTGTTTTTGTTTGTTGTTTTTTTTGTATTTGTTTATTTTTTTGACTGGCTGTACATTGTCCTCTACGAGAGTTTGTGAGCTTTTGTTACAATAAAAAAAAAAATAAAAATTAAATTAAAAAAATACATAATAAAATTGCCTCCTTATTGGACCACGTCACTGTGACTTACGCCTTGCTGTTTCACTGGGTTTGTAACATCGATCGTGTGGCGCTATTGAGGAAAACGGTTTAAACAATAGACAAACGGGAAACAGCAGAGTTTGAAGTACTTGCTCCTCGACCATGGAACAACTGAACCTCGTCGTTGGTCCACAAATAAACCGTCTTCACACTTTCCATCTTCATCGGCTCAGAATCGGCTGCTGCAACTTCAGCCACGGTGCTTCACTTCCTTGTATTATGGTGTGTCTGGATGAAAATAGTTTCCAAATCGATTCGTTTCAAGCTGTAAGTTTCATGTGAACAGCTCCTTTTATTTTTAGTTCAGCGGAGATCAGCAATTCCACTGTTGAAATGATCCAGATGATTCTAGTGAAGGTGTATGGAGTTTAAAAACACAGTGGAGCACTTCCTGTATTACTACTTTACATCACAAGGTCGAACAGAGTATTTTCAGTTTGAGAGAAGCCTAAATATGCAGGATTTGTGTGTTAAACATTTGTGAATGAAACAAAACACAACTCCTATCATGACAGACCATATATCAGAAATAACATACTAAATCACAACTGTGTGCACTTCTTTTGGTTTAGATGCACAGTTTTGCACATGAATTGATAAATCTGGCCCTTAATCTTCTGCCGACTATAATAAGGCTTATGCTGCTGAGCTGAAAATGTGACTGATAAATAAATCCAGAGATTCTGAGTGTCATTCAGCACAACGAAACCAAAATTAAGTATTAAGTATTGAGGTTGTCGCTTTCCAAATACAAATGTGATGTCCATGAGTTCCAATTGACTTGAAGAAACGTCAGACATTATTTTGGTCTTAAAATGTTCATATAAACCCGCTTTACATGGTCACGCTGTTTTTAATTTGCTATTTTGTCTGTAAATATATTCCTTTCCCTTTCCAAATTCTTTTTTTAATAGTCTTGGGAAGGATGCCAAATGTGTGCTCTGACAGTCATTACTACTCACTGGTTACAATAAAAAATACCCAAATTACAGACAGCAAGAAAAGGAACAAACAACATTTATAATTAAAACTTTTTTTTGTTGTTTTTAAATTTACCGTTCTTCATTTCGGTTCTGTTATGTTTTCAAGGAAGTCTATGTTTTATGTTGCTTTATTTGCTTTATTATTGTTATTTATATTTTATTTTGCCTATGTAGTCCATTAAAAATATGTCCAGGAATTTAAAATAGACCCTGTAATATAAAGTTA
>JACN01011189.1:0-13446 GCA_000787155.1 Scartelaos histophorus
TATATATATAATTTTGTTTTTTACAGACTGTGGCCTTCACGAGTAAACATGCTCTGCCAAATGATCAGCACACCAAGGAAATCCTGATTCGGCGTCATGCCAGTGTCCGGCGCAGTCTCAGACCTGGAAGCTTTCAGAACTCTGTAAGACACTCTGTCAGAAACCTTTTTATAGATTCCAGAAACACACAAAACAATTCATGATATTTCCTTCTGTTTTTACATTAGACGGTGTCTAAATCCCAAAAGTACTACTCTCTTCCTGCTGGACAGAACTTGGAGTCAAGATTATCCCCTCGGAGACTGACCCAGAAGGGTAAGAAATGTAATAGATATACCTTTATTGTCTTTTCCACAGACACTGTTAAACATAGATACAAACAATAAGGACAGGAACACACATGTGGATGAAGGTCCAGACGACTGTTGACTCCTGAGAGCAGTGATGGCAGAAGGGACAAAGCTTCTGCTGAAGCGTGCCCACTTCCACCTCAGAGTTCTGTATCTGTGGCCAGAGGGCAGTTAACGGTTGTGTGTTTTTCGGGGGTCCAAGTCCCTGTTGACTGTCCAGGCCGTGTGTGTGACGGCTTTGTTGTTGAAAGGTCCATGATGAGCAAACTGATCATTTTAAATGGTGTGTGTGTGTTTTGTGAGTTTATTCCTTTTGGTAATGATGAGCATATTGAAGTAACAGGGGGAGCAGTAGAGAAGGATGGGTTGTATAATACTGATGTACAATAGTAACAGAAGATGTAGGGCGATAGAAAAAGCACGGGAGCTTGCAGAGGATGTGGAGTTTCTTTGGGAACATTTATGGATGTCACTGACATGACATTCAAAGATAAAATATCATGGACTCACACTAGACAATAAACTTAAGAGACTGACCTGTTCTACTGTTTAGTTGTGAATGATGGTAGGGACCAGATCTGGTTGGCTATGAGTGAGTGTAGTTGAGTAGTTCTTTAGTCTTGTCAACATTTAGCTCGAGGGAGTTTTTGGAGCGCCATTTGGTGAAGTGGGTGACAGATTGGTGGTAGGCAGCTATGGCGGTGTAGTGGTCCCTGAGGAGTGCAAGAATGCCAGTGTCATCGGAGTACTTGAAATATGTAGTGATGGGTGTGGGGAAGATGCAGTCATCAGTGTAGAGGATGTACAGAAAGGGCAGAGCACACACCCCTGGGGGGCTCCGATGTGACTGCAGTGTGTGAAGTGATTGAACTAACTCTATTAGCATGTTGTCTATTGCTGAGAAAGTTATGAATCCAGCAATAGACAACAGGCTGTTAGAATTAAGTTAACATTTAATAATATAGAGTTCTTTTTATTACATTAATCTTAAGTCATTTCAGTTTTTTGTCTTAAAAATTGTACAAATGCATATTTTAAATGAATATTATGTCAGTGGACAATTTTTCCCATTCCTACACCCTAGATGATCGGGAAACCATGTCCGAAGTTGCGTATCCCATAGTGAACCGGCGGTCCAGGTCTAGTCAGCCCACACGCTCGTCTTCCTCCAGAGCCATGATGCCTCTGCGCAGACTGGACACACTGACGGAGGCAGTTTCAGTCGACATGTTAAATGAAAACAAGGAGAACAGTGACAGCAGGGCAGGTACAACTCGATCAAACTCCTCCTCCAGTGGCCCACAACTACCTGCTCCCCGTCAGCAGTTCTCTCGCACCAGAGACGACAGTGGCCATTCAGATAACCTCATAAATGTGCATCATGAAGCAGAGGAGGAGCCCTCAGCCCCCTCCCCTCCTCCAGTCTGGGCCGCTGAACCCAGGGACAATGCCAACAGAAACCCTCTGCTCAGACGACCACAGTGGAACCCAAAGAAGACCTGAAGAAGTCCAATGTTTCACCTGCACACATAATGTATACCTACCAACCCATAAGTATGGATTTGCAAAGTGCCAGAGGTGATAGTAAGTAGAACATACTTCACCGCATTTTTACTCAGATTTGACTATGCAATTATCATTCATTTTAAAGTTACTGCGAATATTTCTTACTTTTGTAAATATTTTTCATGTATTGTGTGACTGAATTGTCTGAAATTTCAATTGTATGTTTTTATATTTATGCAGTGTGACTATTTTAACATAAAGAAATTACAGTGGCAGGCCTCAATATGTCTCTTATAGCTTTAATAAATTTTCTATGTTTTTAAATTGTTAAAACACAAAATAAATATTCAACACTGAGAGAGGTGATGAGGTTAGAGGTAATCAAAGATAAATATAAGATAAATAAAATATACCCATAAAATGGTCAATAACTGGGGCTGTAAATACAGATGTTTTATAATAAGAAATGCACTGAGGTATGTCCTACCAGTTTCTTATAAGAGTGGTTGGTAGTGAATCTCAGATAATGTGCAAACATGCATACAAATGTTATGAATCATGTACACAGGTTTATTTGAAAATGCATCTATACAAATATTTTATTTACAAATTTAAAAAAATTAAATATAGATTTGCGCTAAATGACAAAATAGCCAATAATTAACAGCACTTGCAGTTCTCTTCAGTGTAGTGCAGTTTAAAGTGTTGAGGTAAATGTGGAGAACATCGAGCTTTCTTAGTAACTAGTAGAAACATCATTTGCGGTTGAGACATTTTACCCTAAAATTTTAGTGCCATCACCTACTGTGCAATAGACCATAAAAAAACAACAGTGATCACCAAGCTAAACTTAGTAATTTAGTATTTCGGCCCATATTCGTTCCTATAAATAATACACTGTAGTGGTTTGGTTTCCATCCATGCTGGTGATTACTGACTAATGAGACAGAACATTTCTGTGAATCTTGCTGTTAAATTAAACAGTCAACTCAGTCAGTCATTTAAAAGTTATTCCCGTTTTATCCTCCCATCCCATGTGGGAATACGAATAAGCAGTAAACCAACAGCAGTTAGTGCCAGGGCCACTCCCAGACTGGGAGGTCCACAGGGGCTGACCTCCTGGGTCAGTCCTGACAGGAGAGGAGCCAGTACCCTCCCCACAGCTGTCACGGACTGTCCTGCTCCAATCAGAGTCCCACTTGATTGTACCCCTCCCCTCTGCAGCTCCAGGTCTGTGATACAAGTCCGCCCTATGGATGTTGAAATGGCAAAGAAGGTGGAGGTGAGCAGGACCTGCCAGACACTTGGTGCAGTGGCGTAAAGAAAAATGAGCGTACATGTGAGCACTGTGGAGTGAAGCAGCAGTGCATGCATGTTGTTCCCATACAGTTTTGTGACTGGCCCCACTAAAAACCCTGACAGGGCACCAAGGAGGCTGCTGTAGCTGATCAGGTACCCCGTCATCTTTGGTTTGACAGAGAAGCGCTCCTCCATGGCCAGAGAGAAATTACTGTAGTAGAGCATGATCGCTATGGCCATGAGAAGTCGCACGAGGAAGAGATCCCACATGTCTGAGGAGGCCACTGTGTGAATCCTACATCCCACCGAGGACAGCTGTCTCCAAACAGGCTGGAGCAGGGACACCTGACCCCACTCCACACCCCTGCGCGTCTCCTCTGGCTCTGCGAGGGGCTTTTGGTGAAGGCTTTTTACATGGGAGCCATTCTGTGTGAACCTGGAGCACTCTGGACAAGCTTTACCGCCATCATTGGTGCTATTGCAGTTGATAACTGTATCATTCCAAGGCAGCATCCATACAAGTCCTAAAAAAAAACAATTATTATAAATGTGATCCACGTACCACATCAGGTATAGACACAGAGCAGTTTGACCCACCAGCATTAAGGACAAAGATGGCTGCACATGTGAAGGCAGAGGTGTAGAAGCCACCGTCGTGCTCTGTAAGGTACCCACCAACCACAGGCCCCAGAATGAAGCCAACACTGGAGGCTGCATTAAAGTGTCCCATCACCAGAGGGCGCTCTGACTCAGACACTAGATCAGACAACAGTGCTCTGCAAATGGACAGCGAGTGTTTGAACAACCCTGAAGAAATGGACAACATGAAAAGAATAAATATAAAAATAATAACGTTTAAATAATGTCTTTGTCGAATCAACTTGTTATTGTGGTTAAAATGAAAACTGAAGCAAAGAAACCAGACACAATTTTTGCCATGTTTTGGTATCTTACCCACAGGGATCCGTGCAAGGACATAAAGGGCGATGCTGGTGGACATGCCAAGCAGGCTGTAGCCAAATGCACTGAGCAGTAAACATGTTAGCAGAGAATACCTCCGTCCTACCACATCACTCCAACTGCCCTGAAAATTACACACACATTATTAAATTGTTTTTTAATCAAACAAATATCATAGCGCTCAAAACACTAGCAAATGACAATTATTGACTTTGGGCATTTACAGTAGGATTTACGGAAACATTCTAAAATCATTCTCTTTATTTAATGCACTTTCATTTTTCTTTCTTTCAAGACAATCAATGAATTGTGATAGATCAATATGAGGAAATAATATCACAAAAACCAGCCCAAGTTAAAAAAAAAAGACTCACCAACTTTGAGACAAAAAGTCAAATCTGTAACCAAGTGTTACACAAGAAGGCCTAACTTAATTGTGGACCAATTGAATTTGCTGTATTCTGGATGTAGTCTAAGATTATCATAAAGACGAGGCTGTGCTTGGATGAAGCCTGTCCCCACACGAGATACAGACAGGTCAGTCTTTATGCATTTAATTTGACACATGACCCAAGAGATTAAATCAATTTTATTGATGTGGAAACTGAGAATACCACACCACCACATGCCATTCTTCTTGTTGCAAACTGAAGACTACTTATTGTGAATACTTCTATATGGTAAAGCAGAACAAATTTTGACAATACAAACTAAGCATTTTGAAGTAGGCTACTAGTACTTCTATAAACGTTGTGGCACGTCGACCCTGCAGCTTTTCACCTTCTTGGCAACAAATGTGTATTGTTTCAGTGGAATACCAACAATTATTGGAAATTCAATTGCAGTTTATCTGCAATGACCATCTCTTTGTTAAACCAAACAGATGTCCAGAAAAAATTTTAGTACTTACAACTATAGTGCTTGAGAACAACTGCAGTATCCCATAAGTAGATCCTGGGAAATGAGATACATACACATTCAGAAGTATATATTATTAGTATATATTCAAAATATTTCAATATACTTTATACAATTATAATATTATATAATAATTATAATGAAAATACAAGGCAGAGAGGAGTAACAGTGTGGCCAATTGCCATACTGCATAATACTTATTAAAGCTAACAAAATAATTAGCCGGTTAGCTCAAGGAATACTGAAAGTGCCTATGCCTTTTCACAGTCTAATGTACTCATCTACCCATTGCAATTTGGCCTTAGTCAACTTTGTTTGTCAGCATCACACTCACGACTCAGTGTCTCCATAAAAAGATCATCTTTACATCAGGTGCCTGAGGTCATAATGTGACAGCCAACCATCCATTAGAAATGTGTAGGTCTGAAAACAATGGAGAGTCTTACCTACAATGCCTGCCACAGTGGGACTGGCTCCCAAAGACTTCACATGGTGACTGAGCAGAGGAATGATCATGCTCACTCCAAACAGATCCTGCAAATATCGGAAAGAGAAAGTACATTATTGTCATATGAAATAAATGTAACTAGGACTGGGACAATTTTATACACAGTTGTGATGTGAATAAGAAATGCAGTGTGAGTTCAGACCAGCTCTTGCCAAAGTCTTGATTGAAGTCACATCGCATTTTTCTGCTGAACTCATTAGATTAATTGCTGAACATTATGTTCTGCCCCAAGCTGAAAACACTACAGTACTGAATGACTCGACTAGTACTAAAGTATTACTAAAGTATTGGCTACTTTTCAGCTGCATTTCTCTCAACCTGAGACATATTTTTCTGACAGCAAAAATGTGAACAGAGAATTGTGTGCATAAAACCTGACAAGACAAGCTGCTCCACTCAACAAAGCAGCTTGGACTATTATTAGAGCTATTCAAGGGTCTACCTGTTGTCTATTACGTCTCTGTAATTATTGATTGTAGCTGATTAAATACACGGCAGCAGACAACACTGCATATTACTATTATAGTATTTATTGATTAAAATGATGACTTTATCGTTTTTAGGGACCGTTTGTATAAGTGGTACAAACAGACTTCATTACTAGTCCAAACTAATGTGATCACTGAACCCAGGGGTAAACTGCAGAACAGGAGACTTATTAGACACCTGTGTTTGCACAGACAGGTTCCGTTCACCAAAAATATGGATAGTTTCTATTCGCTATTACCAAGCTACTCACCATGAAGCCCACCACATAGATGCATTGTATGATCCGCGTCCGACCCTCGGGTTTGAGAAATAAAGAGCTACATTTCTTCTTGTTCATCCTCCTCCCGCAGTGGCACCGGCTCCAGTCAAAGCGGAAGCGCACTTGGACCCGGGGCCTGGAGCCTCACGGCCCGTATGCGCATCTCTCCACGGGCAGGAGGGGCGCGAGTTTTACAACGCATCCTTTAAAAAATGTCGATACACGTTGAAACAAAGATTCATTTTAAATATGTATGAAAATCATATTAAAAAGCTTTACAAAGAGGTTTACTTTACTTTTCTTTTTTTTTACTTCATAGAAAAAAACCTGCTGCTTTGCTAACTCACCCGGACTCTAGACACTTGGTATGGCCCACATAGACGCTGTACGTCACACGAACAGGTCAGACACGTTTGTTTTATTATGAAACATCATTTGAACTTTGATATCTACTCATCCATAAATCACAGAGAATGTTACAATTAAAATTCAAATACCTTTATTTTTCCCGTTAAGAAACTTAATTAATTTATATTCTGGCACATTCTTACAGACACATAAAATAAGGGTAATTGATACCAGTGGTTTAAAAAAAAATCTGCAGATAGAAAATATAAGCATAATACCTTGTTTTTTGTATATTTTCTATTAATGTAGAAAGAGAGAGAGAGAGGGAGAGAGACATTACAGATCAAGTAGGCTATATTAAACTATAGCAATACCCCCCAAAAAAATAAAAAAAAATCACAGTACTGTATGAAAAACTATAACTCTATATAAAAAACATATTAATTGTGATTTAATAGTTTTGATTAGTTAAATGCAGCCCTGAATTAGAGGGTGGGCTTTTGCGCCTCTAAGTGGACAAAAATAAGCATTACATTTTCAAAGCTATGCAAAAATGTAAAGCTTCTCAAAACTTCTCTATGAGCGTCTTTGAGGAGTCTGGTCCATTTTATTTTCACTGTGCTTCCAAGAACACGTGCATGGCTCCAATAGTCATATGTCAACAACTGTAATTTAGCAATAATTGAATTACTTGCATAAAAAAAATTCTGAACTGAACTGTATTTATACTTGTGTGTACTCTGTCAGTCTAAACCAGACACACACACACACACACACACACACACACACACACACACACACACACACACACACACACACACACACACACACACACACACACACACATATCTGTCCCTTGGATCCTTGTTGGTCACATCTTGGTGTAAATGAGCCTGCAGACATAATACTTGACTGTTAAATGTTCCTCATACACGCTAATAAAGTGTGTTATGCTCTGTGGTTACTTCAAAGCAGGTGCTCCAAGCTCTGTTATCCAGCAGTTACTTTAAGCATGCCATTTTAATATATTTGTTGTTGTACTGAATCTTAAAATAAAACACAATAGGGCTTTTGTTAACTTTTACAGTATAGACGGCCTTTAATTCACCACACTTTGAAGCAATCCAATTCTTTCTTTCCACCCGTCCTTGGTTCCTATTATCCTATTATTATTCCTATTCCTATTAATCTTGTTTGTCATTTAATAAATAGCATAAGTAGCTTAACATAATTTAAGCTATACGTTCTATTATGATAAAGGCATGTTCTCTGTGAAGTCTCATACAATTGGTACATTACACCAGTACATGTAGGTCTCTCACGATAAATACTATATCCACTTATCATTTATTTTGTTTTCTTATGTAGATTAACTTCTTGAATTCTTTTGTCAGACAGTAGAGTATGAGATGTATTTACCTTGTTAGTTATTGTTTCCTTTATGAAATCTGGAATAATATTATTATTGATTACAATATTTTGTGCTCAATATTTAATGTCTATAAAAGTGGGGATATTTTTGTGTGATATTTTTGTTCTTGCCAGGGGTATTGGTCCTTCTATTATTGGTCCATTCTGCTGTATATTTGTTGCATCTCACTGATACTGTCTATTTAATAATAGTAATAATAATGCATCAGTTTTATATAGCACTTTTTGGACACTTAAAGATGCTTTACAGACCATTATACATTCACATTGTACCACAGCTGTCTTGGGGGATACTGATGGAAGCTATAGGCTGTCAGTCTGTACCAACGGCCCCTCTGACCACCAGCAACAATCACACTCATACTAAGCAATGTGGATGAGGTGCTTTGCCCAACGACACAACAAGAGTTGTGGCACCTAACCAGGCCCAGCCTTGCTTATCTTCTGAGATCTGACGAGATCAGGCTTTGACAAGCTGGTATGGCCACAAAAGTTTAAAGGTGCATTGAGTAACTTTTCTGGTGCCCATCAAATGATTTTCTTCATGGAGATGTTATTCCTTTATCTGGATTTTTTCACCGTATGATACCTTTCTATCTTCATGGAGACCAAACGAGAACGAGTTACAAGTCAGATCTGTGGCGAGGCAACCCTTTTCAAAGTCACAACACATGGTTTTCTAGGTATGTTGAGCTATAAACCATCTGCATTTCAGCAAATGTAAGGTGGAGCTATTTAATGTCATACTGTGGAACATTTCAAGCAGAGCAATGATGCATCCATAGAAACAAGCAAGTGATGAATCCCCAACCAAAAAGTTATAGAGTGCACCATTAAAAGTCATCCTGCATTATTGTATCAGAGGTATAAACTAGTTTTATTATGATCTTTTATCACAGTATGTCCCTGTAGCAATATGTGGTGCTTCAAATGTACTTTTAATGACAGGCCTAAGTACATGTAGACTTACTATACTCTAAAATAATTCTAATATTGTAAACTAGTTTGTACTTTCTCTTTCACATCATGTCTCTATTTACTTTAAGCTCCCCATTTACAGGAACCAGCATGTGTTTATTTGCGTGTTGTGCTGGTGGTCCAAGACTCCTCTCGTGCCCTCTCTGTTTCTCCTCTACTGCATTCCCATACAGACCCGGTGTCCAGTTGCTGCTGGTTATTTCTGCATTGATACCTCCCATTCACAACCCCCCATATAGTGAACCAGGAGAGAGGAGACAGAAGACAGAAGTAGTCAGTCAGATCCCAAAAATAGCCCTGGGGGGTTGGCGGGAGGGTGAGAAAGACCCCAGTAGGGTGTGGGTGAATCATGTGCATGAGCTTGTTCTGTCGTAACAGAAGCAGAATCAGCAGAGATCTAGTAATACAAACTGAGAGTGGGAGAGCGGGTGTTAAAGCCGTCATTTCAACAGAGGAGTAACTGGCTTGGATCTTGTCACATGTACAGACTGTAGCTGGAAGTCAGAAAAGACAGGACTAAACATGAAGCTCAGCGTGGCCTTGTTTTTTGCAGGCCTTTTTGGTGCCTTGGCAATTGTCTTCATCTTACTTTCATTTGGGACGGATTATTGGCTCATGGCTTCCGAGAGCTGTAAACCTGAAGGATCTGTGGACACAGGAGGAGTCACTGCTGAGGTGAGTAACACACAGAGACATTAAAGTGTGGTTACAGGTTGTAAGCACAGGTCAACTGTCACATGGACTCATGTATTAAAAAGCTCACATTTTGTTGTTGTTGTAACTTTACACAAAAGTCTCAGCAAATCCTCTTAGCACCTTGTTCTACGAATGACATTGTCATTGCTTTGAGACGTGGTCTAGGCGTGTACCCAGCCTGCACTGCTGTGATACCAGTGCAAATACCAGTAGTCCCTGTGGCATAGCACTGTATTGAATATCACTGAGTGGAACATATCTCATCAGGAGCTGATCATTTAATAATATGATCTGCAAACAATTGAGACATAAATCTAGCAGTGAACGATATATTTGTTAATATGATTTTTGTTTTAATTTATACACATCAGCTGTTGAGAGACATGTGATCCCACATAAAAGCCAGCTGGTTTAAATATATATACAGACACGACATTGCCAGTGTCCAATCAGAAAAGGAGAGAGTGACACGTGCATGTCAACATTGACAAGTGTTACTTCAGTGAGCGGTGCCTCAAAATCTCAATGGTCAATGAGCTTTTCCATGGAAGGAATCATGTGTCCAGGTGTGATCATGTCCCATAGGTAATATTTCTATAATAATAATAAATAATAATGTCCACAAGCTAAATATTGAAGGCCCTAGTCCTGTCTGAACACGTTCACTGTATTGGATGATCACCAATGACTGTAAATGACTGACATACCAAGCGTGCAGGTTAGAGGAGCTCAGTCAGCCTGACCTTTAACCTGACCTGACCTGCCATGTGTCGCTGCACTAAAATACTATGTGCAGGACTGGTGCCAGACCTCTAGATTATAGGTATAAATGTTTGTATTTTCTTCTGATGCAGGACTCGAGTGATGTCACTCTTTACCATGAAGGATTTTTCTGGAGGTGTTCCTTTGGGGCAAACATGGAGGACAATGACCTGATCTGGAGGCTGTGGTTCAGTAAGTGTTCAGTGTGACTGTTCAAATGTATGAGGAACAGACAGCACGCAGCAGCTGCAGTGTTCTGCTTCACTCCATCTGTGTCTGTTATAAACACAAGTGTTAGAAGCCGCTCTCATGTGAGCACTTAGCTCCATGTGATGTTATTCTGGTGAGGTCAGGTGACTCTGCATCATCTGTTTCCTGAGGGAAACTTTATGAACAGTGAGCCATTGTCAGAAACAGCCTGGTGCTCATAGGTCCCTTGTGTCTGTGGAATTTCACAGAAACCAGTAAAGGTCCATAATGTCATAATGTAGTAAACGATTTGGGTTCCTAAAATATCTGTGTCATTTTCTAACTAATTTAAATGATCTTTCTTTAGCCAACCAGCCATCGTCAAAGGTCTGTATGCACGCCTACCTCTTCCCTTTCCCTCTGTCCCATCAGAGCCACAATGCCACGCAGTATGACTCTGCCATCGGTAAGTCTCCATGTCTCAGTAACACTTGTGTTCCTTTTACATCATCATGTTAAAGTCTGACCTGCCTGTTGTGCAGTCTACAGAGGCTTCTGGAGTGTTTTCATGCTGGTTGGAGTAGCCTCAGTTATAGTTGGAGGCTTCTTCATCATCTGTGCAGCGCCCTTCGCCAGCCATTGTTTGTATAAAACAGGAGGCAGCCTTTTTATTGGAGCAGGTGAAACTTGTATAAATAATAAAATATAAATATAACATAAATAACAATACTCTTTAGATGATATCATATAGTACATTTTGAGAGCTGGTGCTGTACCTCTGCCTTCAGGTTTCTTCCTGCTCTGTGTGGTGGTGATGTTTGTGCTTTGGTTGGAGGTGCTGGATGTGGTGAGTGTCTACGTCGAGTACCAACGTGCCACACTCTGCAACAACTTCACCCTCTCCATTGACTACGGCCTGTCCTTCATGTTTGCGCCCATTGGCATTTTCTTCTGCTTCCTGTCGGGGCTGCTCTTTCTTCTGATCGGCCGAACAATACGGATTCACTGCCACTGATGGAACTGTCTACAAAAGGACGGAAAAGAGTTTTATTACAGAGACTGAGAAACAGTGCAATAGTCACCACAATGGTACCAGTGCTTTGGTAGCTGACATGTGCTCTTTACGTTGTGTGAGTGGATTTGTACAATTAATTAATCTTGAAAGAGAAATGATTTGAATTGTGTGTGAATAGCACTTGTTTAAGCAGACTGAAGTGACAGACACAGTGAAGTTTGTCTAAATAAAAATATTATTGGCATGATGGGTTTTGTTTTATATTCTGTATGTTATATTTTGGTGTGACTTTGTGCTTCTTCTGCAAGCAATACTTCTCAGCACATGCTGATTATTACATAGACCTGCTGCATTGTAACGTATATTTGCAAATTATCCAAATGTTTTTAAATAAAAAAATATATAATTATTACAAAAGTTGTGAATTGTTTTAGGCTTTATACGTGTGTACATAAAAATCAATTTTGGAGAGATGTGAGGGACTGTGGATGAACTCCCTACAGCCAGAAGAGGGCAGTATTGCTTCACAAACGTAGCAATAGAAAACCTCTTTATCATTATTCTGGGTGCAGTGTATGTGGCGTTATGCATAAAATTCCGAGGTAGTATCTGTAGATGAAAGAATTCACACCTTGGCTGACAGACGGATGGTAATTTCACTCATGAATGGAGCATTTGATCAGGAAGTGAATGGACTCCTGTGTCAATTCTCACGTGCCTTTTAGAGCTTTATAATAAACTTATCATAAATAGAAAAATGCATCTATGGCCTGCCTGAAAATGCACGAGTGGCAAAAATACAATGGAACTCCCGCGCCAAAAGATGAATCTGCGCTGAAACTGACGAAGATGGAAATTTACACGTCAAAAGCTTCCAGCTCTTTTGTCTAGCAACTATTACCAAACCTCGCCACGTTCAAAAACAATCCAAATTCTGAAATTGAAATTGTATTTAAATTTCTGCGGTAATTGAACCCCAAAACAACAGAAGCTGCGCGCGCATTTGGTTCCGACGGTAAATGTGGAGTCAACTTGATTTAATGGATCTATTGTACCTTTCTTAAGTGTGCAGGAAACTAACATTGCCAGATAGCACCCACATTGGTAAAAAACAAAACTTAAAATTTAACCTTCAGGGCCAGGTGAACTGTAAAGTTTAATGGAACCCTATTTAGTCAAAGATTTGTTAGTTCAAGGCCGAACACATGTCTTTTCTGTTATTATTTTGGAGTAGGATAAACTTGAATAGGCCAACTATTAAAAATGCATTTTGAAAGTCATGTTAACAAAGGAAAAAGCCGAGTATCAGTTGTTCCTGGTGCTATACTAATCATTAAAATGCACCAAAATTGAATTCCAACATTAGTTTGACAGACAAAAGGGAAATGTTGACTCTCACGTCCAGTATCTATTTCCTGGGCCGTGCAGAGGCGCTGGAGGGATGGAGGCAGTGCAGGTGTGAAGCCGCCACCTCCGTGCGCCTGGCCTCCCCGTCTGTAATGTCATCAGAGTGGGGGTCCCTGCAGAATAGTGCGCTGTTCTGCATGATTGCCCATGATAATTGTGTGTTGATAGGGAGTGCTGGAGATGGGGCATAATTTCCACTGAGAGATTCCTAAACAAATACCTGTGCGCGCGGCGGCGGCGGCGGCGGCGGGGGCGCGGGGAGCAGCGGGAGGTGAGGAGAATAGAGGATGAGGATAGATAGGGCCATGAGAGGAAGAGGAGGAAGAGGAGG
>KN518920.1:13711-40072 GCA_000787155.1 Scartelaos histophorus
CGCTCTTCGGTACCCATCCTTTTTGACACTTGATTTTTCCACCTGTTGTCGTGGCGATTGGGATTGTGCCTGCTGAAGTTCCTGATGCGTCCAACTATTCTCTAAATTTTTCGTCGCAATAAAACTATCCATTCGAGTTGGAATTGGCGGCGGGTTGTGCGTAATGAAGCCCCCTTGCGTTGCCAACTCTTGTTTCGCCAGTGGTTTGTTATTGTTAAACCCACTTTCGCCATTGTAGTGGTTCAGATTGTTGTTACTATGTCTGTATTGTTGCGAAATTGCCTCCACGGATCTATATAGCTGGTCCATTGTTTTCGGATCAGACTGCAAGACTTGAGAAGGGTTGTACAATGATTTCACATACTTCAAATCAGCATGGCTAAAAGAGCTAGACTGAAGATCGTCCGGTAGAAACGGGGAGGGGTAGTCGGGAGCAGTGGAGCCTCCCGAAAATGAACTGTACGCGGAGTCGCCTTTGCCGTGCTGGTGGTGGTGGGCAAACTGTTCAACGATGCTGCTGCTGGATTTGGCAGGAGAGAGCCGGCTCATTGGCAAGCTGAGAGGATGCAAGTCTATGTTACTCATTCTCTCAAAGTGGAAGTTGTAGGAATCCATGGAGGAAAGGGGCGGTTGGATGCAGGCAGTAAGCAGGCATGTGCTTTTGTTGTGGGCGAAACTGGCCAGTTCACAACCATGACATTTACAGTTCAAATATCTGCCACACTAGGAAGCACTTTAGGTCATCTTCAAAGTTTTTCCCTCAATCAAAATCCCCTTGGCATGGTCTGGTTAGCAGCAACAGCAGATCCTACAGGGACAAAAAAAAACCAAACAAAAAAAAACAAACTGGTTAGTCAGGACTCAATATCTGTCAGTTGTAGAACTCGTCTCATGCAACTTCTTCCGCTCGACTGAAAAACTCAAAATATGGGTGCTCATGTGGCACCAAAACCTAAATAATACAAGAATCACCGAAACCAACCCAGTCACGAGAAGCCGCATTGCAAAAACAAAACTAGGAAGAGTAAAAACATCTTTGTACAGATGTTTGTGCTGAATTGTTCACTTAGCATGTTAGCCAAGGCACTCACCTATTGTTATTACGACAACTTCAAAAGACTCAACCTACCTCCTCACATACCTTTTCTAGTGTGACAATCTTCCTGACTCATACACAAAAACAACTTTGCTTGGCGTTTCTAGGTCAAACTTAACACTATAATAAATTGAGTATGATAAATTACCTGAAATTTAGACTTTGGGTTTATTGCATTAAGATAAAAATTGAAATACACACTGTCTTCTATGTTTTGATAAATGAACTGCTATAATCTTATGCCAAGTCCTATCTATTTAACAAATCATGCAATTTTCTCACACTTGCACTATCCTGGTTTAGTAGGCCAAAGCACAGACCACATGCTGAAGTAAGGCTCCCTAATACTGATGCATTATGGGGTTTAACAAAGGGCATTGAGGTTAGCCGAACACGTTGCAGGATACGCCAGAAAAATGCGAAGAATCCTGCACAGACGTAAAGAAAAAGGGAGGATTAGGCATGTGATAGATGTATGGTATAATACATTGGACTGTACAGTATTGTGGCCACTGAAGGCTTGACCAAGTGAATAGAATGACTTGTCTGGGCATGTTTGGACTAATGGACAAGGGAATTACTATGGCTACTGGTTTTAATTAAGCAGTTTTGCTCTAATTAGTCCTAACTTTAGTCATACAAGCAAAAAATAAAATAAAATAAAAAATTAAAATTGTGTTTTCAGGATAGATCTTAAAACAGGAGTTTGTTTAAGTATGTTTATAACATTGAGAGTAAAATTAAACCTTTGCAATTTCTGTAGTTAAAGTTAAAGTCACCCAGTGGTTCTCTAGGAAATGGTGACACTTACATTAGCACAACAAATATAAACATTTTAGCTAAAAAACAAATGATCAGCATGGAAATATTTTTTTAGAATAATCTTCCTGTAAACTGCAATTTTAGACATCAAAGATAACCCATACAGTATCAGAGAGTGTCATTTCATCTTTTACATAGAAATAGATCCCTTAAATTAAAAAAATATAATAAAATAATCCAATATCCTCTGCAAGTCCTTGTGTAACCCGATAGTCAAAGTAAATATGCGTACAGGTGCATCCTTGATCTAACCCAGTTTTAATCATTTTAATTGCTGTCAATATGAAGCCAAGCCCTCCCCTAATCTCTTCACCGCATCCATTATTGAAGACCAGAGGGCAGAGGCCGCACATTGGAGCATAATAGTGGGTTGAGTTTTATAATGACTTCTAATGAGCGCTTGTCTCCCTGTAGACCTGCGTCTGTGACTTTGAGAGGTTGCAGTTACATACCTGTCATGCTCTGTGCTGTTAGCAAAACAAACACCACACCCAGGCAAACAGGCTCGTAATGAAATGTATAAATAGGCTGCTAAATAGTTATCTGGAAGTGATGGTGTGAGAACTAGATAGATAGTTTTAAAGAATTTTGAAGCTATTTAGAATTATTGTTTTATAATTATTTACTATCTATCTATAACACAGCATAACAAAAATATACAACCTCATTACGTTAACTTTAGCTTTAGTCAATTCCACCCACTAATCCCAAATGTCTGTTTTGTACAGCTTTGACCATACAGCGCACTTTTAACCGCTTTTAACCATGCATGCCGCCACTGTGGACATATGCTTCAAATTTCAGAGATAAGAAGTTTCAAGGAAGTCGGACTCTTAATGACTTTTTGTCCAGGAAATGTCACTAATGTGCATGTTTAAACTAAAGCTTGTTTCATTTATGATACAGCTTCCCCAGTGGACACAGCTACATTAAAACTGTATGGGACGAAAAGTAAAAATGATGTAAAAACAGCAGTAATATTAAGTATCATTCAAATTGTAAAATGGTTAATAAAAGAAACCAAACCCAGTGAATATGTGGTAGACATTGTGTACATTGCTTAATTAAAAGACAATCAGAAGTAAATACTTGTTAAGTTTATTCATGAGGACTACAAAAAGTGCATTGACAAACTTTAAGTTTTATTAAGAAACTCACTGCTAGTTCTTAAAAAGATCATATTACACTGTCTTCTGATTATTATAATGTTTCCTCATGACAAACAAAACTGGAGTGTGTTCATTCATTACAGTTTTTCTCTTACTCTATTCCACCTTGTGATGTCATGCAGTAATACAGGAAGTGCTCCAGTGTGTTTTTAAACTCCATACACTTTCAGTATCCAGAACTGGACTTGCCAGTTGTGGATAAATTAAGAACTGAACTTGCCATTCTCTACTGAACTAAACATAAAAGGTAACTTGACATTACCACTACATGACATCATAAGGTGAAACTCAGCATTTTGAGGTTTAGAGGTGTAGACAGACTGACAATAAAGGATAACTCAACATGTGTGTGTGAATGAAACAAAACACAACTCACAATAAAGCATGTCTTAAAGCTCACAAGAGTCAGTTTTGTGTAATATAGAATCTTTGGCAATATTCAAGTATTACAAGTAATACTGGAAAGCCTCCACTTCAAATTCCAGAGAACAAAACAACAAAACAAGAATGTGATAGATGTGCCAAAGAGCCATTGTATTGTATCTGTATTTAAATATGAGAGTAGTCACAATATGCAAAAAAGCTGGTAGTGTTGAGTTTGTAGCTTGTAGTAAATTGGCAGTACGAGCTCAAAATTCTATTGCAAAGATATCCCTTGGTGGTCGTTTTGCATATTCACAAACCCACTTGCCTACATCCATTGAGGCTACAGTATAGAGGGGGTTTCCATGTGTTTATATTGAGCCGTCTAATCTACCGAAATGCCCAGTGTGTGAGTGTGTGTGTGATGGGTTAGCTTCCTCCCTCTCTCTCTCTCTCTCTCTCTCTCTCTCTCCTCTCTTCCCTCTCCGAAAAAGAGAAAGAGGCTCCCAAACAGGGGTGCGATCAAGTGGAAGTGATGTAGGGGACAGGCGGTGACAAAATGTACGGAGAGTGGAGCGGGGAGGGGAGCTGCTTTGGCTAGGGGGCAACCGGCCGAAACAAATACCCTAACACGCAAGCCACAAGAACAAGAGCCAAAGGGGAACCCAAACAAAAGCTAAAGGTTGAAGGATGCGTTAGCGCTCGGTGATGCCAGGCTGGCGTAAAAGAGTATGTTTCGAAAGTTTCGGAGAGTTTCTGAAGAAGAGAAACTTACCCCAACATTCCCGGCTTCCATTGGAAAGATAAGGCTCTCTAACATAAACAACAAGTGCAGCGTTGAGTTCGCAATCGGATCATCTTCCGGGATATCCAAGGAGCAACTACAGGAGACTTTGTGTGAGCAAGTTTCTTCTCTTCCTCTCTCTCTCTCTCCTCACCCCCCACGCCAAGCAAGAGCAAAGTCTACCACTGTTGCTGCTACCGCTGCTGGCCGGGCCCCCCCGATTGGCCAGCCGATGACGTCCAGGATCTGTGCACAATGAGAGCGGCGGAGGGGGAGAGAGAGGGAGAAAGAGAGAGAAACAGAGGGTGAGAGAGAGAGAAAAGAGGCCTCGCATTCCTGGCTGGCTTCAAAGACGGAGCAAGGGCCATTCATTCCCAAGGCCCTGAGACCGGTGCATGGAGACTGGTCTGAGAGAGAGAGGAGAGAGCTAGAGAGGGGGGAGAGGGACAGAGATGGATGAGAAGAAAGAGAAGATGGAGACAGAGTGAGGGAAAAGAGAAAGTATGTGAGAGAGAGAAAGGGTGAGGAAAAAAGATGGAGAAGAGGGAGGGTGGTGAGAGCTGGTGCCTCTTGGTGTATGAATAAGAGGCAGGAAAGAGACATCTGGAGACAGGGGGAAGAGACTGAGAAACAGAGAGAGGAAGAGAAAGACAGACAGTAAGACACAGAGAGAGAAAGACAAAGAAAAAGAGAGAAAAAGAGAGACAGAAAGGGAGAGAGAGAGGGAGGGGTAAAACCACAGGAGCGAACCATGTGACCTCGTAGAGTCCGAGCCGAAACACTTACAAAGAGGCACCGTCCGGATGCATTCTAACTTTCTCTAAGCAAAGTCTAACGTCCACTTTACACAGCGCAGACTGTGATGGACACTAACAAGGACATCACGCTGAGTCCAGCTAATTGGTGCTGCAGCAGAAACTGTTACTAATATGAAAGTGATTTATAGTTTTTATTCGGCCCGTCCAGAAAGTCTGTAGATGTGTAGTAGAAAGGAGTTTGCTAACAAAAGTAAGTGAGTATAAAAAACTAAGACAAACTAGAATACATTTGCGCTGTCTTCCTGCCGGAATAAATGGAATGATTGTAAAGTTTTGTTTAAATTTGCTCTGTGCCTTTTTGTATCTTAAGTTTACATTACATTTGTAATATCCTACTTAAATTATAGTCCACTTTTTAAGGTAGTGTGCCACCAGAAACCTGACCAGAAATACAGAACGCATTTGGATCAGCAGTGTAAAGCCGTCTTCACTATAAAAACCTTTGTCCAGGTGATAGAATTGAATTGACTTTTGCTGTGGTACTATCTGGGCAAATGACGGATTACACAGACACTTACTTATTTGACTTTCTTGAACTTGGGGCGTTAGAACACTGGAATTTCCCTATAGTTGAACAAATGAAGGTCGTCTTATCTTTTTTCTTGCATATGTAACATTATTAGAATTATTCATGTCATTATTCATTCACTCCTTACACAAATGGAGGTAAGTAGCTTCTGTATCCATTGCTCCCAAACTGACGGAAGTGAGGAAAAAGTCAAAAAAGCAAAAATCACTCCCTCGTATGTCAAATCCAAACAAGTCGACTAAAGAAATCCTTGGTCAAATACAGATATGTCCCGCTAACTGAGTGTCGACTGAAAAAGGGAGTGGCAAAAGCTCTCAAAACTATAAGGTATTATGTAAAAACAACTATTTATGTGAGAAAACAGATGAAACTTGTGACTTACACTTAAAAGTAAAGAATCGCTTTGATAATTATTCATCTTATCACTTTTCATACACTATATTCAACTGTCTGAATGTTACTTTAGACGTTTGGCGCAGAAATACCTGTGCAGACTTGGACATTAAACAGGGATGTGTGATCGGGGTTAAGCTCGTGAAAACTCTGCCCGGCAACTGAGCTAAGTACCCTATCATGGTTTAGCCTTAAGCGGCCCAAGAATGCAACGATCATACGCTTAAATAAATCTGATATTATCAAAAATGTCAAGCGAGGACACATTTTTGGGTGATTACATGCTGGGAATTCCTTTAGATTCTGGGGACTTTATCTTAATGAGAGAGAGACTGGATTATTACACTATTTTCTATCTATGCTATAATGTTTCATCAGAGACATACCTGGAGTTGTGTTTTTTTCATTCACATATTTAACACACAAACCCTCCAATTAGAGCACAAAAAATGAATTTTGTGTAATACAAGGTCTTTAACAGTGGGAACAAGATTCAAAAATTCTATGAAATGTGGACCAGTTGATAGTATTCTGGCGTGTATAAGTTGGTGAAAGGTTGATTGAGCAGCAGACCTCTGACGGGGACACTAAACGGATTGCTGTAGTGGTTTTAATCCTGTTGTTTCTGGATCACAACAGTGAAGTCGAGCCAATGGAAACACAAACAGCAGGTGACATATGGACCCTAGATAAATAGCCTCATTCCTATAGTCACACAATAGTTTTTCCATCTTAGATATTTGCTCTTCTTAAACTTTCTTAGGTTTGCGAGAGTAATTAAGAGAATGTAACAACAGAGACAAAGGCATAAGGAATTTTAAGCATGCTCTTTCAGTGGGCAAAGTTATGATAATATTTCAAACATTGCATAAAATATTGCATTCTCTCCTATTACATCAGTTTGAAATTTGTTTTATTAGATTGCATGGGATTTCTTGTTCAATTAAAAGTCCTATATTACACAAAATTGACTCTTCTACCTTTAATTCTATAGAGATAAGTTTAAAAACACAGTAGAGCACTTCCTTTATTATCATGTGACATCACAAGGTGGAGAATATTCAGTTTAAGAAGAAAATTTGCAGAGTTTGGGTGTTAAAGATGGGTGAATGAAAATACAACTCTGGGCATGATTTTGATGAGGAAACCACATTATAACATATCAAAAAATAGCATAATATGGGCACTTAAGAAAAAGAATAAAAGAAATGTAAACATGGAGTTGCTCCCTAAAGACTAAAACAATTTAACCTAATCCATGCTGTTTTAGCAGTCACGGAGACATTCAGACAAGAATCTTTAGACCCTTTTGCAGTGAAAGTCACTAGACAAATCCTGCAAAACCACATTTTCTCTTTTGTTGGAGAGCACAAAGAAATACAATTCATACATTTCATTCACAGGGCTAAACCACTTAAAATATGTAGCGTAGCATTGGCGCGGAAGGGTTTAATGGGACAAACACTTGACTAAGACTTGACTTGGACTCACGCCTCCTCCGGATACAAGTAAAGCATCACTTTTATTGTCCGCCCAGTGAGACGCAACAGGCAGGAAGTGAGTATGAAAAGCGGGAAGTGTCTGAGAGCTTAAGACCTTCCACGGTAAACTGGTATCGGCAAAACACAAAAAAATTAAATATGTAACTGATGCCTGCTATGTTTGCAATGTGTGTTTAAAGCATTTGATTGCACGGTTTCAAGGCACTAGATTACAAACATACTTTAATCTCTAATGGTCTTTAATCTTTTTAGTCACATTAAAAAAATGTAAATGTCTGCTCGAGGCCAATCAGCAATGTGGTAACCATAGGCTGTAAATGGACATAGCTAACCTGCTAGCCAACACATTCCAAATATGAAGTAATCATGGGTGCACTTCGGGCTCCATCGACTCATTCATTTCATTTTCCACTGAAAAAATGCTCCTCTCTCTGTAACTGCTGTTGTCAGACTCCTCATTTTAGCCTTAAAATGTTCATATTAACCCGCTCTACATTATTTTGGTGTTTTTATTTCGCTATTTTCTGTCCGTAAAACTCAGCTCCTACCCGCTCCTATTTGCCCCATACCCGCTGGCTTCTATGAGCTTTGTTTGACTGGAGCTGAAGAACAGAACATACCAAAAAAACCAAAAACGTAGTGTATCTGAAATTTTCCACAACAGAAAGTAATACAAAATGTTCAATCTTATTTTAAGTATTTGATTTGAAAATTATTTAATTGCATAGATTCATTTTAGCTCATTATACTGCATTATGTCTCTATTTTTGTAAAGTCTGCAAAAACACAGAGTACACTTATAGTTTATGGAGTTCACTTTCTATTATAAATTATACCCACGTAACAACACAGTTTATTTAAGACCATCTTACATTTCCTCATTTCAAAGTTTTTATAGTTTGGTGAGTTTTATTATTATTGCCTATATCTCATTGTCTCATCTCAAGGTAAACAGAAGGTTCAGTTATGGTCCAGTATTTTGTGAAGCAGGGCTCATATCTCGGTCTAAAATCTGGCCTTAATACTTTGATGACAGCACTTTACTTCCACACTTCTGTGTTTAGACAATATTTAATTAGATGAGGTACAGATTGAGACGGCGCCTGTGTTTCTTAACAATGGAAGACTTCTGGAAGAGTTCATTAGCAAAACCAAAGATCTCAGTTTTGAAACGAATCGGATCAAATCCACTGAACAAAGAAAAAAGTTTTTAAAAGTATTCAGCTCTGGAAAACAGTTACCCCCAAAGAAAATTTCAGGTCAAATCAAATTTTTTTTCATCTGATTTTACAAATGAACCCTTGACCTGCACTAGAAACAACACAGTAGAAAGTTACAAGCCAATAAAAGGCCAATGAGGTCATGCATTTTAGCCAGTTGTAAAACATTGTCAACTGGATTTTGCAGATGCAGAAATTAAAGCTTAATAGATACAAACTTTACAGATAGAGCTGCTTGTCAACTATTTCCATGGAGGCAAACAGATGGCGCTACCAAGCCAAGTTTCGAAGGTCAGATCTGTGGTGAGGCGAGCCCACTGTGCCCATATTTTACTGGCCCAGTCAAATATGGCCACACTTTATTTTCCATTAAAATACTCTGACACATTTTATTTTTAGTCTCTATGCTCAGGGCAGAGAGCGTCCCTCAAATATGCAAAGTAGTACACACCTGTGTACGCTAAAACATATCATGGCTGCAAACCGAGAAACACTTGACTAAAGGTGTGTATCCTTTATTCGTTAACCATTAAACAGGAAATACTGCACACTACTTCAGACTATGAAAAATAAGTCCATATATCACTTTTGTGTGGTGAACCAAAGCAACCGCAAGTAAAATGATCAAGCTAAAAGTAATACAGTAAAAATCCTTCTTGTCAAAGCAGCTATTTGTCATTTTAAATAGGAATGCACAGATACAGCTTTTTTCAGTTCTGATACCGACTTAGACTTCAGATATCTGCCAATACTTGAACATATAATTGAATTGAATACTTAACAGGGATGGAAAACAGCACTTATTTCCTTAAAATATAGATCACTTATTACACAGAGATCCAACTGTGTTATGTAACTGTTACTTATTCTTCAAATCACCACTGAACAGCTCAGGTATAAAAGTTCAAAGATTATCAGATGTTCTAAGCCAAAAATTTGCCTGTAAAAAGTTATTACATCCAATTAAAGAAATCAAAATATCGCCTTAAACTATATTCTGGAACCGATACCTGATCTTTAATATTTGATACAAGCATCTGTGCAGTATTAGAAATCATCAGACTTAAAGCTTTATAATATGTTTGTGTAAAAACATCCACTTTTATTTTGTCTTTTCCAGCTCATGGTATGTGTTATCCAACGTGTTATGCAGGAACACACTGACCTGGGTCTAAATCTGCTGACAGAGGGAAGAGTCAAGGATAATTTTAGAAGCAATGGGATTACGAGGAATTTGATAGCCCATCTCGAAACAATCTCACACGGTTTCATGATAAAGACTCACGTGGGCCGTGTGTCAGCTCGAGATTGGAGAGTCTAATTTTACCACCCGGAGCGTTGTGTTCTTGGAGATAGATTTTCCAAAACTCTCGCACCGCAAACCCAACCCTAAAACATGCACACGAGGCTAATTACAAGGAAAAGACAATCACATAAAAAAGTGGTTAAATATTAATTAACTGAACAGACTATGGCAATGACGTTAACAATAAACACACTGTATCAGATGATGATAATATTCTAACAATGGAATCTTGTGTTCAAGGCTACATATATGAAAATGATAAGATGCACCAATACTGATACTGGGATTTGATATTGGCACAGATTTTGTTCAGTTGTAATAAGACTATTTGCTGGCTGACGTAGGTCCAAGACATCTCACAATGCTTGAACTTTACCTCAGACAAAGCTGTTAGTTGCAGGAAAAATAACAATTATATAACACAACTGGAAAAATCTGTAATAATTTTGGGGAAAAAATGACATTCTCAATCCCTACACAGGTATTGATATCGGAGCTGGAATACCTGGATCAGTTCATCCCTAAAAATAATTGTTGCGTTTTAATTTCTTCCAACTCCTTGGAACTCCTTGTTTTTTCATGTATTACATTCTGATTTTCTTGATTCTTGATTCATGTTTTGTTATTTATTATATGTTCTGCTATGTTTAAAATAAAATCAATCCATCCATCTTTCAGTTAGGTACCAAGTCTAGCTAAAGATATGGAGAGTGACATTGAAGGATGGGTCAAACGCAGAGGATACATTTTCAATAAATCATCCTACTTAGTTTCTTTACCCTCTATTTTTTATTGTTTTACCAAGTAGAAGTACCCAATACAAGGACAGCCCATCGACTGCAGTAATGATATTATACAGATGATCCTAATTCACGTCAGTAAATTATAATCATTCCTTTGAACTGCTGTTTTTACTCTACATGCCTTGCCCACTTTTGTTACAAAGGTTTGGAATGTAGGTTTGTATAGCTGCATTAGAAAACAAACACATGGTATGCTTGACGTAGAAAGTTCACGTGTTATATTTTGTCATATAAACTCAATATTGATACTAAGGAATAGACTCGATATCCAATCCTGATTCCAATATCACAATGATCAGTAAAAACACTCTTTACCAAATCAAATCAAATTAAACTTTTTCCTAGTCATAGTCCTGGAAAGGTGTAGAGCTTTAGGTGGGTTCCAGAGTGGTCCATGGGCGTGTACTAGTCTATGTGCTCTTACACTTGTTCTGAGATCATTTTAAAGCTATTCAGAAAAGGTTGACTTTAGTCCTGTAAACGTGACTTTAATCTTATGTATCCAGCATTTCTTTAAGTATAGGCAGTTTCTAAAAGATATTAGGCTTTGTGGCCACGCCAGCTTGTCCCCCTGGTGCCATACTGTTCAAGATTCTAATTTCACCATGGAGACAAGCTGGTGGTCGACCCCAACCCACTCACCAGAAAAATGGCAAAGTTCACCTTTTCTGGCTAAATGACAAATTTTGACATATACAAGGTGTGAGACTGAGCTCAAAAGAGTCTTGAATGACCAATGATGACAGGTTTTACCAGATTAAAAAAAAAAAAAACATGAAGGCATATTACAGTATCTGACAAAGGAGAAGGAAGAGTACCGAAAAAGCAGCCAAACAACAAGGGAGCCACGCGAGACAAAAGATGTTCAGAGAGAGGAATGTGTGAAAAGACAGGAGCAGTGAATAAGAGAAAGACGAGATGGCCTGCAGGAAGTCGAACACAAACAAGCCCCGAAAAAACAATAACTACTGCCCTACTTCCTGTTCAAAGGTGGGAAAAACTTCACAACAGAAAAATGTGCCCCAACAAAAACACTGCATTGTTCAGGAGTGTCCCCAGGGAGAGTCCCACGTCCCTGAAGACACTGGGCTGTTTGCATAATTGACGTGCATACGCAAAACCAACGTGACACAAAGCAGAAGGACGTGCATTCAAATGAAGGGTGTACAATACGGCAATATGACATAAGGAATCTTCGAACAACTCATCCGTCGTGTTGCCTGTCTCTATGGAGATGTTATTGCTTTATAGTGTTGTCACGATAGTAACAATTTCTCTCTTCTTAAACTCAATTTCAACACTAAGGAAAAGGCTTGATGCTTTATAACAATTTTGATACCACGATGATTCACATTTGGTTGGACACTTGGCCTTTGGCTTCTGCACAAAAATCCAATACTGCTCTGTGATCGGTGCATCCACCCACAAAAACTTTACAGCGGGTGTATGCCAAGATGGATTCTCTTGAGTTTGTGAACTTACTAATACAGCAACGCTAAAAAAATTGGAATGTTGATGGGATATTTTCAGTATTGATAACTAAATTGAGTATTAAATTGAGTATCTCTTTCCAACACTGATTTTCAGTGATTTTTTTTGTGATTAATATCTGACTTTTGATACTTTTGACAACCCTACTGATTTGCTTGAAACATTACCAGAATTAAACTTACCATTTTACTATAGAAGAAAAATACACAGCAAGAACTGAAGGGTTAAAATTTCAGGGTAAAATATTTCAGAGTTGTTTTTAACACAAAAAGTGTTATTTTAACTATTTGAAAGTTAAATGGGGGTTCGAGTTGGAGTTATTTGCCAGAGTTGATATGGCTGGGGTTAATTCAACTTCCCCTGGTGTTAATTCAATTTCCCTTAGTGTTAATCTGGCACCTACCACGCACCACTTCAAACTACTGTGAGAGAAGACCATTTTGAACCTGTTTAGTACATACATTTTCTTAAAACTACAAAGTGGTATCCGTTTACTCTCAAAACATTAATATAACTATTGATTTTGCGTTTAAAAAGGAACTTTGGTTCAGTGTTACTTAATTAACATAAAAAAAAAATGTTAAATTAACTCTAAAACAGATTGGACTCATATAAACCGTGAGAAAAAGTTCAAATTAATTCTGAGAGTCAATTTTAACGCTCCACTTTTTGCTGTGCACCTTGCGTCATCACAAATCTCACCTGTACATTGGTCTGATAGTGCTTGTCTTTATGGGTGGATTATGGGTTTCTATGGCCATACTGCGTAACATTCCAGACAAAGCAATGGCATCTCCAAGGAGACAAGGAGGTTGCAGAGGACCGTCAGTTATCAGTGTGTAGATTTGATAAACTTCCAGATATTATACGTAATAGAACCCTCCACTGGCACAATGCGGCAGTGTGAGCTAACCCTTTGTCATATCTCCATCAATGTGCTTGTGTATGTACCAGGCTGCAGTCACCATCCCTGCATAGTTACATAATGGTCCACCAGCTGACCATAGACGCATGACAGACCAGGAATTCACCCCGGCTGGCCCCTTCATCGGGTACAGGACAGGGGGCAGAGGCTAAATACACATCAACCAAGTTTATCTCATAGAAAATACCCCCCACCGAGAGACAAACCACAGGAAATAAGACCAAAAAATGCGATATAAACCTTTCTGGACAGGAAATTGTAATGAGGGGAAAGCCGATAAAAGACTTATTACACCATATACAAAGCAGTGGGGTATAAGCCTTTTCAATTGACCTGTCTTATAAGCGCAGTTCATAATAGTTTTACATAAAGCGACTAGTATTTGCTCTACAAACTGGTTTAGGTTTCAGTGAGGTGAATTATGGTTGTACAGTCTTTCTATTGTATTATATTTTATGATACAATTTAGCATCACAACTAAGAGATGCAATATATAAAAGGACTTTGCTCAAAAAAATCTTGTGGAAAAATTTACTAGGGCTGTAGCTGACTAAAAATTCATAGCTGACTAGAAATTCTTGGTCAACTAAAGACATATCTTGTCGACCGATTAGTTGAGTAAAAACCGGGCATGGGAAAAGCTCTCAAAACTATTATCTACTATCTCTATGATTTGACCCAAACTGCAGTCACACGAGAATAAATACACAGGACTTCATTCAAAAACAAGTATTTACATGGTGTGTAAAAGCTGAAAATGTCATATATATGAAAGAAAAATGCAGATTAAACTCATGATTCACTCCAAAATCTTCAACTTGCTCAATACCTTGCACTTGCTGCTCTTTTCCTGTAAAAGTGCATTGTGTAACCTTTCTTTTAGAGGGTCTGCCAAATGGTTTTCAAATGGTGTTAAACCTTTCTACCTTTATGGACACCAAACCAGACCATGTTACAGGTCAGATCTGTGAAGAAGCAACCCCGCTTTCAGTCAGAATGCCTGTTTATCTAGGTATTTTGGAGCTAGAAAATGTTAAAAAAAAAAAAAAAAAACAACATTCCAAGAAGAGCAATGACAGTAGATGACCGACCCTCAACAAAAACGTTACATAGTGCACGTTTAAAATCTAAATACAATAATTAACCAACTAATGAAACTTTTGGTTGACTAAAACACCACTGACCGAAGAACTACATGCCCAGTACTTACAGTTATTATTAAGTTGTCTTGATCTCCTCGGCCGCCATCTTGTTTCTTCTTCTTCCTTTTACCAACTTCAATCTGAAACGGGACGATGCACAACATTATTTCCTTGTCCACATTTCAGACCCATCCAACATCTGCCGTAGTTTAACTTGGTGACTTATTATCCACACAGACCAGCTGACTCTTTATGGACCCCACGGAGCTTATCGCTGAAGCTGGTGAAGTGTACTTGGCATCGGGCAGAGCCAAAGTCAATAGGTTACCAGGCACAACCTAGTCTGAGGTTTAGGTACGATATGCAAAATGTATTCAAAGGTAAACTTCAGCCCGTACAATCAGAGGAACATAAGGAAACAGGACCCTTGATACTTTTCTGGGACTGTATAAAAAGTAGATGTAGTTATTTCAGCTGGAGGATTGACAGCCAAAGAGGTCTGCGTAAAAAGATTTAGTTGCTTAGTTGGTAATACTAAAAGGAGTAGTTTGTAGTACCAGTAGTAGTCGTAGAAATACTGTGTCTGTGTCTTTATCTTTATCTCTTAGGGCGTTATCATAAATGTCTCCTTCGCTAAATAAATCATGTGCCCCCAAGCATGAAGTATTCTGTTTGTTTCCCACAATACTGGTACTTGTGGGAAACAAGTTTCTTTATTTGCCTCAGATGCCCTTCCCGATTCCACAGTTTCTGACTCAAACAAAAAAATACACTCAAATGCTATTGACAAAGCAAATTTTGGACAATTTTGGCATTCAAGATTTCAACATTGTTAGTTTAGGGAACTATTGCACAACAGTATAACAAATTCATTCTAATAAGCAAAAATAACCAGTGGAAATACCAGCAATTTTGACAATAGGCCAAGAGATCAGAACCAAATTATGTAAGAAGGAAAGATTTTTTAGGAATGTGCCTCCTTAGTCCCTGGGATAAGGTCCGTTGATCCCAAGCAATGACTTGACTGTAACCCTACTCTCAAAAATGATTTCAGCCAAAGTCTCTCATCTTTCCACAACTTCATAAATCCTGCACATCAACACACTATCCAGTTCATTTTGGGGAAGGACGTGTAATTATTAGACGGTGTTTTCCCCATTTTTTGGTAATCGTCCCGACCTCCTGCAGTGGCCAAAGTCAGATTACGTTAAGAAATGACCCGCGGGGCAAGCGCACAATTGCATTCTTGTGTCAGTCTCCCCATGACTCAAAACTTTACAGCAATTACAGAGACGTTTAAATCACAGACCATCACTAAATACAAGTTAATAACTATTGTAGGACTCAGATTCCAACTGTCAAAAGCGAGAACTTGCATGGGAAAGTGCATCAGATATTGTTAAATTGTTAAATGAAAATTCAATCTGCAGGTTATGAATGTCCCTTACAATTCTTCATGCAAGGTGTTTTGGGCCAATATTGTCCAGTCTATCGCCAATTTATAGAACAAAACGGAATATCAACTGAACTTCTTGGGACTGATCCATCAAAAAAACAGTATCGTATTTGTGCAACCCTAATCATGCCTTTCCTTTAAAGTTTCAAGTCTCATGTAGTCATCAGAATGCTCGATTTCTTTACCCAAATTTAGAAAGAAGCAACTCAACCAACAACAATTTTACACAAAGATTTCCAAACCACAATTACGGTTCAAGAAATGTGTAAAAACGTCATTGCAATATAAACTTCCTTCTACATTTGACTTTGCATTTATCTAATGGCATTTTGCAGCAATTAATTTTTTGGTGTAGTAAAACTGCGCAGTAAACATCACGGCTGCATGTACTTTAGACACATCTTCTCTTGTTCTCTTAGATCCGCGCTATTGGCAAACAAAATGGCCTCTGCGTTAAACTTCCATTAGCCTTCCTTACTCACCAGTCATTTGAAGCTGCGGCCATTACTTTCCAGTGACATCACGTCTGCCAAATGGAGAAACAAAGAAGTAGACGGAGGGACAAAACGTGAGAAACTGGGTCACTGTCCGCACTTAAACATGTGAAGAAAAGAGGAGCCTGGACTCAGCTAATCTTTCTTTCTGAACCTGCCAGGAGTCTGCGTAGCGTGAAAAGTCCAGCTACGTGATACCCTCGCTTCTGTACAACAGCAGTGTCCAAATAACAAGGAAACATTCAAGAGTCACACATTTGAATTGCAAAACAGGAGTCCAGCTTCACGTGACAATACGGCATTCTATACGGCCCGTAGTTTAACACTGAGCTGGAGGGCAGGTCAAAATCCTATGGTACGATTTGCATTTTCACTGTCGGAATGCAGATGTTTGACCTGGTTTAAGGTAAATATTTGTTATTGAACTATTGGACCTGTCCATGAAAAAGCTCTTGACTGCAAGCATAAAATGTATGAATTGAGGTCAAATATTTATTTTGAAAAGTGGCGGCACTGTTCAAATTAACAATCATGACTTTACGCCATTAATGCCACGGTATACAACTTTTAGCCAAATTAATAAATAAATAAATACATACATACATAAATAAATAAGAATAAGAATTGACTGAAGAATAAGAACTTTCTTTTTTTCCATTTTGGTTGTTTATTGCATTAAAAAACATAGAAAAACGTGTGTCCTTAGACTGCATAGCATAGACTGTATAAAGATAAATATATAAGATAATAATATAAGTGTGTGAGTTTTGGGTTTTTTTTCAATACAAAGTAAATTGGAGACAAAATAGATTGAGCAGGCTTGCATCTCCACAAACCTGATTTGGCCTGGAGAGGGGAGATGGAAATGTTGTGCTGTAACATTCCACAGTATTGCATAAAACTGTCTTCATGGAGACAGTTTTGAAGTATGGTGTTTCTATTTCTAATCTAATCTCCAATCATGCAGGTGACATGCCACAACCAGGAAGTTATATACTGTTCTATTTTTGTAGATTTTTACTTCCTAACAAGAAATGGTCCAACATTTGTATGTCTTTTTGGTTCTTTCTTTCAAAACCCATGAAGTCCCCACAGAGATACCTAGGAAGCTGGCCTCCTAAAGTGATTACATAAAATTCCAGAATGTTATGAAAGCCACCAATTGACCCCAAAATGGCCACCCGCAACGTCATTCTGGGTTTAATGTTTGGAAAAGTAAGAAATATTTTTTAGAGAATGGCACGGCCGCAGTGACCCGCACGGTTAGTTTAACAATGTCAAGAGAAATTAAGCAAATGAAATGGTTGAAATTCTCCACATTTTTGTAGGGTGCATTCAAAACTTATGAAGAATCTCAAACGTGATAGAGAGTCCAAGTTACACCAAGTTGGAACTGATAATTTGGAAGAATATAAAGTCATTTAATCTACAACAAATATCATTTAATCAGTATCGCGCAATTATGCAAGTATTTAAAAGGTGGGCAATACAACAAATTAGTGAAAATATTGTGAATTCTGTTATGGAGACATGCAACATTTTAATATGGGGTAAAAAACTAATAATGCAAAATAAAAATAAAATCTTACACAAAGAGTTGATTTAAAAAAAATACAACAGACATAACCTAATATATTGTAATATTTAAATAAGGATACACTTCTGCATGTTTGTGGATAATTTTTAGGGACGCACCAATGCTCCAAGATATTGGCTCAGTAAATATCCCATTTTAGTCTTTACTGGACAATGTGGGCCCAAAATACTATTTATATATTTTTTTCAAAGCGGTACTGTTGTTAATTAAAGTAATGAAAAGCCAGAGTATCACGCGCTGTGCATCCTTAGTCATTTTTACAGTCCTACATTTAAACTAATTATATTTTAAGACACATTTGGCACATTTCTGTATGGCTACCAAAATATTTTTCATGAATAATGTTATTGGGATGCTGAAATTCTAATTTCATTCAAATGAAATGCATGAAATTAGACAAATTTAGACAAATAGCCATTTTACTAAAGTATTTTTAGCTAACTGAACACCAGCATACACAACACCTGCAGTAAAACTAATCGCACAAATCAAATTCCAAAACCTTTAATAAAGTTGAATGATTACACAATATTTCTTAACACTCAATAGAAAATATCTTGCCTTTTTCCACTTCATTAATCCAGAACAAATCAGTACCAAACCACACTCACTCCAGAGGCAGATTAAACTCTCAAAGTGTAATCCACTTTAAGCGCTTTCCCCATTAACAAGTTTTCATATTATAAAACTGACAGAATAATTAAAAAGAATCGTATTATTTTGATGTTGTAATAGCCTTTTAGCTTGTGCTCCCCATTGAAATCATGTTTAAAACCTGTTATAAACGTGCTAATAATTACACTTCAGCTCAGGCTATTGTGATGTCTATAGCCCAGCATTATCTTTACACCTCCACCAAGGCACCGCCATAAAGTCGAGACAAAACGCAATTGATGTTAACTTTTAATTGCCCTTCTTTTGAAAGTTATACAGTAACCGAATAGTTCAGATCATTATACCCAAGAGTCAAGCGATTTCTAATCTTTAAAGCGTTCCCATGTCTGGTACAGTGAAGAAGTTTGGGTGCCGGTTACAATGGGGTCCTTTTAATGACTGTTTAGCTTCCAGCCACCTACCTGCTGGTGCTAGAGAGGGCGAGGTGCTAGGAAAGGAGTGAAGGAGGAAGGAAACAAGGAGTTAAGGAGCCAACACAGGATTAAACAGTCTGGACTTTGTAGCCAAAATGAGAAAAATGTTATAAATCTACTTTTTTGTCTAATTCTCAACATAAAGTGTCAGATTCATAACAGCAAAACATAATGTATTTATCATATTTACATTACTACATCTATTTTTATTAAAACTCTTTTCTATATTACACAAAATGGATTCTCGTGAGCTTGAAGCCATGTTGGAACACTGTTACTTACTCAAAAACATACCTGGAGTTGTATTTAGTTTCATTCACACAATCTGGTTTATTATTATATCTGTCTACATCTCTAAATTCTCTGTTCCACCTTGTGATGTCATGAAGTGGTAGTTTTAACAGTTAACAGCTACATTTTTACCTTTTTCAGGGCAGAAATCATCTAAATAATTCTAGTGAAGGTACTTGGAGTTCAAAAGAAATAAACACAGAACATTTTCTGCATTACTACATGATATCACAAGGTGGAACAGCATGTTTTCTGTTTGAGAGTCAAACTCAGCCTAAATACGAAGGGTCTCTGTGTTAAACATGTGTGAATTCAACAAAATGCAAGTCTGGGTATGTTTTTTGATGTGGAAACACTATTATCACAGATCAGAAAATAGCGTAAGGTAGGCCCTTTAAACCATAAAAAATAACTAGTTATTCACTGTGATTGTGACAACTAGCATGCTAATACACACATCCTGCCTATTGGAAGATAAAATGCTACAATCAGATACCGATTAGACCGCCTGCAGCATATGTATTTTGACCTCAAGAGCTGCTTAGACAATATTTGTACAGGGATAACTATGGCCAACCCAGTATACAGATAAAGGTTTTCAAAAGTATCAAAAATGAGTATCTAGTATTGAAACTAGATACGTATGAGAGGTATTTGTATTAAATTGTAATCTGAATTTTCTTTCTTGGCAACAAAACACATGCATCGCTGCACACCTGTTAAACACATTTTCTTTTCCCAATAAAACACAAAATATACTTCCTTTACAACCCTAAGTACTGTGCTCTTGTATGGTACCGCTGTAAATTATGCACCTTTTTATTTGAGGTGTATAATATCAGAGGGGTGCATGCATGGGCAGATCACGTTTCGGCTCACACCTTTTCATCAGGGGCTATGAAACCTGAGCGTCCCGTGGCCGACCGCGGGCACAGCACACGCCCATGTACACCTACTACCTCTGCTATATACCCCACTACACATACAACAGCAGGTGTGGGCATTAGGACGAATCCTGGAATAATCATTACAGATCAAATATTATGCTATTTCTTACTTGTTTTATGCTACTTTCTACTGTGTTATAATGTTTCCTCATTAGAACACATGCCTGGAGTTATGTTTTGTTTCATTCACATGTTCAACACACAAACTTTGCAAATTTAGGCTTCTCTGAGCTCTTCTCTCAAACAGAAAATACTCTGTTGCACCCTGTGATGTCATGTGGTAGTACAGAAAGAGCTCCACTGCATTTTTAAACCCCATACACCTTCACTGTAATCATTTGGATGATTTCAGCCCTAGAATTGACTATCCCTAATGAACTAAAAGTAAAATGTAGCTGTTAACTTGAAAACTCATGACATCACAAGGTGGAATAGAGCATTTAGAGGGTTGGAGATGTAAACAGATACATAATAAAGGATTAGGATGTGTGGATGAAACAAAACACAACTCCAGGCATATTTTTAACAGCATAATAACATGGCTAGAAGTTAACACGGATCAATTTAGCATAATATAATATCTCTAATTAGTAGAAACCACAATGTAATGTCGGTTTAAGCAAATGTATTAGTACTGCATAATTTTTGGGGAAAAAAATCGAAATGCGTTTCACATTTTCTCATTTCAAGTATTTGATAATTGCATCTAGTGAAACTGCTATTTCAGCAGTTTCAACAGCTGGACACAGCAAATGCATAAAAAAACATACTAACACTTGAAATGTAATAATATTAGTTATTTTGCAAGGATGGGACGAGCCACAATTTCTATGAGATGAGAAATGTCACAAGCTTCGATACATATACATTTTAAATCTGTTCACAGTTTTTTCTTAAAAGTTAACCCTTTTTTATCCACTGCAAAATATGAGGGGGTAAAAATAATCAAAAATCCAGATCCTTCTCCTCATGTGTGCATTATCTTGTGGCAATTTTGTCTTGTGAGATCTTGTGGCACGAGATCTTGCCCCATCCGCATTAATTCATTCATAAGTACACTCATTGTTTGAAACTCTAAATCTAAATATATCATATAACTAAAAGAGCAGTTTATCACCCCAAGTGTCAGTCCGGTCGTGTTTAGGTGACTCCCTGTCTGCCACACTCATCGCACCCCTCTGACATCTGACACTGCTCCATCACAATGAGGGGCCTATAGCGGCTCACAATGGCGTAGGTGTGGCCCTGTCAGATAAACCAGAAAGGGCAGACACGCACATGCTCCCAGTTGCCTCGGGTCGTCCCAGCCCAGCCAGGGATCACCTCCGGCGGCCATTTATTTATCCAGCTGCACATCCATCAGACTGGTCCTATAGAGGGCCATTCTGCGAGACAAAAGGAGGAGGATCTGAGAAAGGCTGTCGCTGGTTTAAAACTATAGGGAAGTTAAAACTGCACCGTGCCCCCCGTCCCATTAGGAGATGCCACAGGGGTCAGTCGGAGGAAGGAGTAAGAAGAGAAGGGAGTAAGAAGGAGAGGTAGTTCAAGGTAGAAGGGTATATGTGCTTGGTGGTAAGGGAGACGAAGGAATGCAGAAGAGACTAAGGAGGATTTGACAGCAATACTGAAGTTATTACAGATGCACACATACAGATGCAAGCATCGAAAATGAACTTGGGAGGCATTTTTGTATGAAGGACCTCCTCAGTGTCAGGAATGTCTATTTAAAAAGGAAAAGAACTTGGAGCAAGACTGGAGGTGCAGATGTGGATGCTACATTATCTCAAATCCTTAAAGGACCTTCTACATTTTGGTCAGTAGAGCTCGGCAATTCCAGGACTGAAATTATCCAAATGGTGATGATTCTAGTGAAGGTGTATGGAGTTTAAAAACACACTTGTGATGTCATCCGGTACTACAGGAGGTCCTGTAGTACCGGATGACATCACAAGGTGGAACAGAGTGTTTTTGGTTTGAGAGAACTTGAAAGAACATGTGTGAATTAAACAAAACTCCAGGTATGTCTGTGATGAGGAAACAACATTACAATAACATAGAGCAGAAACTGGCCCTTTAATTAACTGGGATATTGGTAATATAATTAGTTTTGTATTGAGAATCATGCAGTTAAATTTACGTCTACAATAATTGTATCGCATTTTGTCAGCATTTTTAGATCAAGCTGATATACTCGTGACGCCAGTACATTTTTAGTGACCATAAAGTGCAATAATCTTTGTCCAGAGAACAGCGATATCAGCTCCAACATTTGCTCAGCGTTGCATAACATTATCATACGCTTTTACTGCAGCTCACGCTCTGTACAGTAACAGTCATTGACTTTAACTGTTCGTTCCACAGCTGCTAAGAACATCCACCTGTCCAGCCATTCCCTATTACTCATTAAACCCAATAGGAAAACTTTAACTTCAACGTCAGGTCTTGAGGCACACTTGCACTTCCCCAGTAATCCAAATATAACTTATTGGCATTGACTTTGAACCCTTTATCAAATAGCTTTCGGGTTACGTTACCATAGTGAAGTCATGGGACAAGAGCGAAATGACAAAGTAGCTATCTACAAATCTATGCTAATGTTACATTAAATAGCATTACATCATGGTGCCCAAAGCTGATAAATTACAACCCTTGTCAACTCCAGTGGTTTAATCAAGTCTACATTGGCAGTGACAAAGCAAATGCGCTATGAGGTAATGTTGCTTAATATGTGAAATATTCAAGCGGTCGCTATACCAACAATATCAATCACTTGTGGCTTACATCTGAGAAAAAACTTAGTTACTTTAAAATACGTAAATAAGTAAAAATCCCGATCTGTCCTGTGTCTTTGCGTCGTCTGCTTGATTTCAGGGAGATAGATAAGTCCTTAATCCAATGACAGATTGCAGAATATTACAGGCAAATGACATCACCGTAGAAACAAAGAGGTGGTGGGCCCAGAAAGTCTCCAGAAAGTTGCATACTACATCTTGAAATCATTTGGATTACTTGGGTTGCAAAAGTATTCTGGATTTTTAGGTTACGACTAGGCCTGTCACGATAATGACTATACGGACTTATCGTTCAATATATGAAAGCTGGAACTATATTTTGGTGCTCAGTATTTTTTATGGGTACGATTTCTTTGCAAAAATGGGGTGATTTGGGATGTTTTTTGTTGCAGTACAAAGAGATGTGAGCTGCAGCAGGTTGAATAAGTGACTATTGATTCATTCTTTCTTTTTTATTCATTTGAAACCATTTTAAAATTAGTTTACTGATATTATCCTGCATTATTATCAGTGAGTCAGTTGGATAAATAATGTGACAGGCCTAGTTATGACTCCAACTTTTTTATCAATAGCATCTACAATCACCCACTCAATTATGGTTTATTCATGAAAGAAAGATCTCCATTTGGGCAGGGTCCTGTTCTAACACTGGACTTTGTAATGTTAAAATGATAAATAGTCTGGTCTAGACGATGTCCTGCTTAAGTTTGTTCCAGAGGTATGAATAATGAAGAGAGATGAAACAAACTACTTTTTTTTTCTCTTTCTTGTTATCTTAGTATAGTGAGATAAGCGATCCTCCTCAAGTCTATTTTCTAGGTAATTTTCCTTACGGTTCCCCTGCATCTGACTCGTTTTGTTTTTATTGAGCTACTTCCTCGAATATTAAGGGAAACTACCTGGATTCTCTGAAAACAATAAAAAGTGACGTCACACAGTACAAAGGAACAGTAGGGCTAACAGTAAACACAGAACTAGAAGAGCAAATGGCTTTATATTCAATCACACCTGCCTCTTACCTCCTAGCTGGCTACACCTAATCTAACTGCAACAATACATTTTTTTTATTAGCTTTTATGGTAATTGTGCTAAATTAAACATTGTAACTATTATCAAACCAGGTTCTGACGGAAAAAAGTGATGGCTGATCATTTGTCAACACTATCATGATCTAAGTTCACTGTCTAACTAACCTTGTGCAACACTAACCCAAACTCCCATACATGCATTGTGTTATTGTGACCTGGAGTTACCATAGAAATAGTTTCATCTGGACATCTTTTTTTTTAAACTGAGATGATTTGCCACCCAGAAGTCATTTCAATCTGAAGGTTCTAGTCTGTGAAGCTAGAATTTTATAGACTGCAGTGTTTCCCTCTCGAAACACGGCGGCCCAGGCAGTCCTTGTCTGTAAAAAAATAATAAAAATACATTTTTTTGAGTAACTATGTCACTTATTGCCTCTATTAATCCATAACGAACTGATTAAAGATTAAATTAAGTTACTTGTATATGTTTAAAGGTGGATTGTGTAACTTTTCTGGTGAAGGATCCACCTACATTTTTGTCTTTATGATGATTCAACTGCTTTGCTTGAAATGTTTCACAATATTAAACTATCTCCATGGAAACATCAGGAAATGCCACCAGACCAAGGTGTGTGCAGAGGATGGATCGCTCACTGTAGAAATGCATGTTTTTTGAGCAATAAAAACACAAAAAAATTGAATGATAGATGAGTTTAAGGCCACATTGTGAAACATTTCAGACAAAGTAATACCAGCTCCCTGAAGAAAAGCATATGGTGGACCGTCTGTGCATCTTTAAGTTAATAAAACGAGCAAAATGGGCTATTTATATTATATATTTATTGCTCAGTTTGATTTAGACTATGGAGGAAAACATTACACTGGGGAGGCCACGATCGTCTCCTTTATTAATGGGAAACACTGACACTCGAAAACCTTTTCTATCATGGACCACTCCAGGATTACACAGACTTGAATTAACGTTAACAACACCAAACCCGCTCATTCATGACAGCCCTGTCCAAAACACATAGTAAATAACCAATAAGGAATTTTCCACTGAGACTAGACCTACCCCGGCCATTCTAGACATCAATACAGCATGGGTGTGGGAGTATACGGTTGTGAAAGCAAGGCAAATATCTGCACTATTTCAATGCTCTACGGTGGGTTTAGAGTCCATATTTTTTGTTTTCGTAGAGGAAGAAAAACAAAAAAACATGCCGAATTGAGAATAGGGAGGATAGGAGATAGTGTTACAAGCCAGGGGTAAGTTTACATGTTTGGCCCATGGCTTTGTGACCCCGCTGTTATTTAACGAGCGGCCTTTCAAACTCTCCTCCATCTTTTGTTTCCTCCTTTTCTTCCAGGTTTAATCCTTCAGCAAACACACAGGTCTTTATGAGGCGCTCACATGGACAGGTATGACCCACAATACACTGGGGCCGCTGGACCTAGATCACAAGTTTAATGTGTTAATGATTCATGATTCATCTAGACTAGAGCTTTTTATAGCCATTAAGAGGTAACTAACGCCACACGGACGCCATGTATTCTTCATCTTCTAAAAATCCATACTTCACTGTTATTGATTATATAACAATAACTGAAATCTTGATACTGTAATGCCAAATAATAATAACATGGGTCATCGCAGTATATTGAATTACAAGTCTCTTTGCTTGAAATCACTGCAGCAATCACCAAAAAAGAGAAGGAACTACATAGAACATGATCCTTTGCTGTTACAGTGCAGGCTATATGAACAAATAACTGTTATTAAGAACTTTAAAATCTTAATTATTTGTATTATAACAGTACCAAAAGCTTGTCAATGCATTTTAAAAGGAAAACGTAGTATTATTCACAATTTGGTTATTAGCCTCAACAAAATATTGCAATAAATATTGTACCATGAGATGCATAACATGAAGATATAATATCGAGAGATTTGCAGATCGTTGCATCCAGAATGGTTAAATGTGCATGTCACTCACGGAAACTGATCAATAGGAGAGGTGAAGAGGGGAAAGTATGTAAGCATGTAGCTGCAAAAAACAAAAACAGACAAATTCACAGTATAGGGAATTTAAAAATAATTGGGGTTTTTTTTATTTGTATTTATTTTTTGCAATTCCACTTATATTTAGAAGCCTTAAGTAGAAGTGCAGATATTGGGAGGGGAGGAACTTAAAAAAAAAAAAAAGACTGAAGTAAAAGTATTAAAGTACCTTTTTAAAAATGTAAAGTATTTTGCAGGGATTAAAAAAAAACGACTACATTTTGTTCAGCAGAAAAAAAAAAA
>KN518920.1:40106-52502 GCA_000787155.1 Scartelaos histophorus
CACTGATATTATTTTATTAAGTAATTTTTTTTTTTTTTCTCAGTCTACAAATGTAGTCTTTTCAGCAGGTCTCATGGAATAATTCACTTCTGAGTCCAGTTAAAAATGCAGTGGAGTAGAGTACACATATCTGCTCTCAAATGTAGTAAAGTTAAAGTAAACACTGTACACTTTAAATTCTACTTAAGTTAAGTACAGATACTTACTACTACTTTTACTTCGCCATGTTCCAAAACATTTTATATCAGTGCATATTAACCAGCAGTGTAAGTGTATAAAATGCCAGCGTAAATCAAGAGGCTAGTTTCAGTATTCATTTTGTCAGATGTACAGGAAAGAGGGAAGTAGTAAGAGCATTCTTGAAACTCCATTGTAAACAGTATCAAAAGGAAAGAAAGTACTGCATAAATAAAACATACATGACTCATACGTCGATCAACACAACGCTAAAGTCAGTGTCAATAATAGTAGAACACCCTGATACTCAAATATGGCTACTGACTGGAAGATTCATTTCCTGTTTATAGCGATGCAATGAACACAAGGTGATGTGCAAACAAACGTATAGCAATCAAATAAAAATATATAATGCAAGGTAATAATATTATGTTGTCTCTATGGGTACTTACATGTAGATTTTAGATTTAACCCAGTAGTTTAGCTAACCCTGAAAACACATTAATGCTTCTGGAAGTATAAGAAAGTTAACTGAAATTATGGAAAATCTACAGTTGCACATGCAGATATAGGTCATTTGAACGAAACATTTGAAAAGCAAAACCTGACTATGTGTACGCAGGTTGACCTCATTTACTTATACAAAAAGTGCATGTGTTTTGGGCCCTTCAGGTATCTAAGCAAAGCATTGAAGTAACTAAACTCCCTTTAGACCGAAACTGCTAGACTCAAACACAGTTTTCCTGAATGGGACGGCTGTAAACAGACATTTCTGTGTAGTGGCAAGTCAAAGAATCCGCTTCTTGTGTTTACATATCCTAAAACCAGACTTTATTTCATGCATTTTCTCAAGCAAGGCAGAAACAACAAATACAAATGCCTGACTCATGATTATAGTGAACTGTAGAAAAGTAGCTAAAACTTTTTTGCAATGCCATCAAATTGTACCGTAAACAACAATTAAAGGTTTCATATTACACTATTTTCTGATCTATGTTATAATGTTGTTTCCTCATTATAAACATACCTGGAGTTGCGTTCTGTTTCATTCATGTTTAACATACAAACCCTCATTTGGATGATTTCAGACTTGCTAATCTCTACTGACCTAAAAGTAAAAAGTAGCTGTTAACTTGAAAACTACTACTGCAAAAATACTACTGCATGAGATCACAAGGTTGAACGGAGCATTTTGAGCTTTTGAAGTTGTAGACAGACTAATGATAAAGGGTTACTCAAATATATGGGAATGAAACAAAAACAACTCCTGGTATGTTTTTGATTATTAATACTGTATTATTATGACAATTCTGTGTAATAAAGGACCTTAAAGGCAATTCATCTAAGGTTCCTGACCTGTAGTTCATATATCGTTAGTTACAGGTGAGTGAACGGAGAATGAATAAAAGTAAGTATATAAACTGCACGACACAATGCCAGAACGCCCTGTCCTCAAACAACCTTTCAAGTCAGGTAAAATATGCACGCAAGTTTATCTTTTCAAATGAAAGTTTTAACATCTTGATATGCGTCTCCAAAAACTGATAACATCGCCCTGATTACTCTTTTCCTTTGTCCTGGGTTGTTCAAGCAGCACCTCACTAATTTTTATTACTGTGCTAGTACATTTAAATATTTAACTAGATTCAATGCAAATTAGTTACCAAGACATGCTGCTTTTTTAGCTTAAATGTCTGACTTTAGTTGTTGAGTTCAAAATTGGAAAAACTGAAAAAAGTGCCCATATTTCGCTATTTTTTGATAATGCTGTTTCCTCATTAAAAGCATATCTAGAGTTATGTTTTGTTTCATTCGCACATGTTTAACACTTAAACTCTGCATATTTAGGCTGTCTTCTCTCAAACAGAAAACACTCTGGTCCACTGTGTGATGTCATGTGGTAATACAAGTGCTCTACTATGTTTTTAAACTCCATGCACCTTCACTAGAATTATTCACGAGCTATTCCACTCTGAAACTGCCACTTTCTACTGAACAAAAAGTAAAAGGTAACTGTTAAGTTGAAAACTATCGCTTCATGACATCACAAGGTGGAACAAATATTTTGAGCTGTAGACAGTCTAATAATACAGGATTATCCATGTGTGAATCAAACAAAACACAACTCCAGATATGTTTTAGGTAAGAGCGTTCTAAAATGGCTTAAAGGTCCCAATAATCAATTTTGTGTAATATAAGACCTTTATTATCAGTCATTTCTTCATGTTGGCTGCTCTGAAACAGCGCAAAGGCTCATGGTTTCTTGGTTTATGTAGTTCTTTCATTTTTGTGTTCATACTATAACATAAGGGTTCATAAAAGTAAACACAAGATAACAAAATCCTGCACATTTACTTGGTCTCTTCAATTCTAAAACCATCCAAGAAAAGTCCAACTTTGTCCACTTTAAGATGAATTTGAGTGCTAAAAGCTGCTAAAAGTAAATATGTAGTATAGAATTTTTTTGACAACCCTAGTAATTGTAGTGTAGTAGTAGCACTGATTGTAGTAACACACATGTTATACTATGACAAGTTTATCTCTTTACCGATAACATCACCATTAGGTCATACAATCGTGCGTTTCATTCACATTCACGCGTCTGCTCTCCCTGCACTAACTTTTATTGAAACCCCCATTGTACGGGCTCCCCATGCCAGCTCCAGTGTCAGCCCGGGTCAGTGCCCTTTGCCTGGGCTCGGGCTGCGAGTGTGCTGGCCCTCCTGGAGCTCGGGTCCCACACAGAGGGGCTAGTGTACTACCCACCCTCCTCCCTCTCCTCTCTCCCCTCTACCACTATTACCACCATAGGATCGGCCAATGCATCGCTTGGCTGGTTCAGTTTCAGTTCCAAGCACAAAACACTAGTGTCTGGTTACCCCCAAAACAACCTTACTGCATCCTGGCGCCTTTTGTTGCCGCTTTAAATAAAACATCGCCGTGTCATTAGGTAAAAAGGCCCTCCCCTGAATAATTTAGACAAGAAAATAATTTGGGAAAGGTGAATGGGGTTAGATAAAGACATGACAAAAATATATGCTATAATGAGACACAACCATCCTAAAAAGTGAAAAATGACTCAAATTTAAACAGCTAACTAACCAACCAACCAACCTGTACATTTACCCAAAAGTTAACCTAAAAATACTGCAAGTTTCTCTTTATGTAAAAAAAATAATAATTAAACTAATCAGTGGGACTCTTGCTGACAACAAAAATTCCTGTTGATTAGTAGACTAAAAGGGGGGTGTGGCAAAAGCTTTCACAACTATTCAATATCTCTATAATCTGACCATATATATGGCCAAAACTGCACTCACGAGACTACACCTGCACAGGAGTTCATGTTAAAACAAATACTTACACAAAAAAATACTGAAACTGTGTACTTATATGAAAAACAAATGCATATTAAACTCATGATTCGCATTCAAATTTTCATCCAACTACCAACATACATTTTTGTGGCTGCTGTTCCATATAATAAATCCTTAAAATTGACATAAATTTATCAACTATTACCATTTGTGGTAGATTAAGATACCATCGAGCTACAGCCCTATTAGTCAGCAATAAGTTATGAAAAGGAAACTTAAAATATCAAGACAAAATGTATTAATTAAATAATAAAAGCGTAGTCATTAAATAAATTGTGTAGCAAGTAGCCCAATAATGCACCTTTCCTGCAACTAGTACAAACCACACAAAACCAAACACAACCAACGTGAGTAGCCTTAAGTTATTTACAAAGTAACTATTAGAAAAGGCATTAACCAAACGCATTAGTCTAGCTGCTTCTGACAGAGTAACTAGTAACTGCTTAAGATTAAAATCCTTTATAATTATTACTTTTTAAGACTGTAAGCCAGCAACCAAACAGTGAAACTTAATGTAGCTTGTACTTTCAGAAAATGTGGTTTCATAGTAGCACCAAGCATTGAAAAAATGTTTTTTTTTTAGTTTTCTTTTCAGCCTCTTTGTTAGCACTTTTTAAGACCATTAATCATTTGTTTTTCTAACACTAGAATTACTTTAAAACCATTCTTTAGGTTACCCAATGTTTCAACTTTTAGCAAGAGTTACACTTACATTTTACGCAGACAAGTTCGTTTACGACGCATTAATTTTACGCACGAACCTGACATAATTTTATCACCGTTTCAGACAAGAGAAAACTAGCACCAACTTTGATCTACTTAGCTTTTATCATTAGTAGTAAACATAAAGAAATAAAAAATACAACTGGCCTACTTCTTTGTTTGACCGTGTTTTGACAGTTGACAATCGAAACTTCCCATGCGTCCAAAAGCACCTGCTCCTATCCCGTTTCGTTATTAGCATACCTGTTACTTTCTCCGTCTTTTTCACGCCTTCAGCACGTTGCCCCACGTTTTTCCAACTGTGTCTTCCTCCTGAATAAAAGAAAAGTCTCAAAAAAACTAAAGAAAATTCACTTGACGTAGAGTAGACGGGGATGGGGTCTGGTAAAGCAGTGGAGACGCGGCTTTCTTGTCGCTGTTTCCCGCACGGATCTTACCTTCTCCCTGCCCCAGAACGCAACAGAAGCGGGTGAAAGGTAATAGGAGACAAAGGGAGCCAATCAGAGAGCGCGGGGGGCGGACTCGGGAGAAAATTAACACTTTTGATTGGATTATGGTGATAAATGGCGGAAACGGGGATTTCTATGGAAACTTGATGGATTTTGCAGTGTTTTGTTACCAAAGTGCCAGTGCTCATTCATCATCCGTGTTTCTCATTTAAACAGGCGGAAGATATGTTTAATTTCCCATAGTTAGGTGGTTTCCTTAAACAAACTTCCCTGAATGAGAAGCAAAATAGTCCATACAAATATTCATGAATCTTGAGTTGCTAAAAGGTAATATTAGGCTATAATTGTTTTTTTTTCCACTTCACACATGTTTGATTAATTATTTTATTATTAGTCTATCTTCATCTGCAAAGCTCAAAATTCTCTGTTCCATCTTCTGATGTCATGTAGTGGTAGTTTTCAAGTTAATAGCTATTACCTTTTGGTTTGGTTCAGTAGATAGAGGCAATTCCAGAGCTGAATTTCTCCAAATGATCCTACTGAAATTGTGTGGAGTTTAAAAACACATGGATTACCTCATGACGTCACAAGGTGGGTCTGTGTTTCTATTTGAGAGCCTAAATATGCAGGATTTGTGTGTTAAACATGTGTGAATGAAACAAAACACAACTCCAGGTATGTTTGTGATGAAGAAACAACATTATAACATTGATAGTAGTGTAGTGTATTAGTGTAAATCTGGCCTTTTAACTCACTGGTTTTAAATTATATTGATTATATGTCCAACAAAATGACTTTTAAAAATGATACGGATCTAAAAGCAATTTTAGCAAGAAACTGGAATGCATAATAATAACAGAATATTGGCCGAATGCAAGCCAACATGCATACACTTTGTCACATTTGTTTATGTATTTTAATTTAATAGTATGCCAAAGTGACTCATTTATATGGCTGTCTTTACATCTTTAAATTATGGGAAAATATCCTCCTTTGTTTCCATCAGAATGCTCCCAGGGCTGTGGAGAACTGCACAGGATGGGTAAGCCTTCCTCTTAAGCTCAAGCGGTCACAGGTTCAATTCTTTTCCAAGACCTTTCCTGCCCGGTTAAAAGTTCAAGTGTCCAGGATTTGTTTGTGGCTCTTTCCAAATCACCCACTGCTCCTGAATGCGTTTAAAAGTACAAATTTCTCCACAAGGTTTCTAAGTTCATGTTCACACAAAGATTAGGGAAGCTGCTCCACACTTCTCTCGATTATATTATAATTTTGAAAAAGCATGGGGCAATTTAGGTAAACAGTAGATCCACTATAGATGCATTCTTTCTTACTGGTTTGAAATCACATTACCAAAACCTCTGATTACATGTTTAGAGAGAGCATTTTTAGCTCTGTTTGTTGAAATAAATTGTTGAAAATTATAGGAAGCTGTAAAAAGGAATAGTTCTATGTCATCAAATTCTACCAAAATCCCAGGGACAATAAGCTGCCATTTAAACTTTCATTTAGAAAAGTAAAGATAGTGTCAGATCGTTTTATTTGTCAGGTGATGACTAGCATGTAAATTAAACAGGCTTTGGCTGTTGTTTACAGTGTGGTTGCTAAGTGGCAGGCAGTTAACTCCATGCATGTCACATCTTCTGCTTTAGTACAGCCAAGAATTAACTTCCTACTAGGCAAGATACTGCCATATTACATAAAACTGACTCTTGTGAGCTTTTAGCCATGTTATAATGTTGTTACCTAGTCAAAAACATACCTGAAGTTGTGTTTTGGTTCATTCACACGTTTGAGTAATCCTTTATTATTAGTCTGTCTACATCTCCAAAGCTCAAAGTACTCTGTTCCACCTTGTGATGTCATAATGTTCAGTAGAGACGGGTTATTCCTTGGCTAAAATCATTCAAATGATTCTAGGGAAGGTGTTTGAAGTTTAATAACACAGTGGAGCACTTCCTGTATTACTACGTGACATCACAAGGTGGAACAGTGTTTTTTGTTTGAGAGGAGAACTCTGGGATATGTAGGGTTTGTGTGTTAAATTTATGTGAATGAAACAAAACACAACCCCAGGTATGTTTTGATGAAGAAATAACATAACAGATTTGAAATTGTGTAATACGATCACTTTAAGTGCATATTCCCCCTTAAAAAGTACACAAATAGTCAATATAATCCATATATATTTTATTCTCAATACGGCAAAATACAAAGAATATTCAGGACAGACTCTCATTAGTCACATAATACTCACTTCACAAGAATGCTTTAAATTACATCACCTAAGTTTGAGTACCTTTAGTCTCATATTGCATCCATTTGATAGAATAGCATCTCTCTATGTTCAGATCTCGTAAAACTAATCCAATTTCAGACTACTATTGTACATGATAGTGTGTGCTGCTGGCCCGGAGTACAAATGCTACAGCTTTTTCCACGTGTAGAGAAATACTTTCAAAAAACATCTTGGACCAATTGTTCAAAAAGGGACACTGTAAAATACAACTTCTCTTGACGCAATACAATACATCCCCATGATGAGATGAACAATATACATTTCATGAACACCTCCATATCAAATACAGAGAAGAAAATATTTGTTGCATCTAGAGACGTTGGTTATGAGGTGACCGTGATACCGAGGGAGAGAGGAGAGAGACAAAACATACAAGCACAAGAGACTAAAATGAATTGATATACAGTTAGCAGACGTACAATAGAGTCTGTAACAATTGGAAGAAGAAACACAGAGGCCCGGAAAAAGGGAAAATGTGCATAAAGTATCTCACAAAATGTATTTACAGCGTTTGTCAATTTAATAAAAAGGTCACCTGTAGAAATCGCCCTTAAAGAAAATGTTATATATTTACATTTTATACATCGTTTTTAAATAGAAACATGCACACGTGTTAAGCTCCTTCTACTGAATGTCAAAACTTACCCTGGATTCAAACAAGTTAATATTAATTACTACTTTACAAAGAAATCTCAATCTCAGCGTGATCATCAGCCCCAAAACATTTACAATTTCTTAAAATGGTGACTCGAGTGGTTCTCAAAGCGTGGGGTAAGTACAGCTCATGGTACGCTAAATACACTTGGGGATTCAGTCTTTAAGACTTCTTAAGGATCAAATAGGTTAAGAAAATAAAGGCAGCTATTGATGAATACTGTGATAAGATAAGAATATTTTAGGTTATTTTAAATAGAAAAAAACTAATCCATTAACTGTAGCAATATGCACGTTTTATATCGGACTAAACCAACACATTTAATATCCATCTAAGTGTTTGTGTCTATGGAGCTCAGCAGTGACCCCTCACCTCCTTGTTCTGGCAGTAAATGTCTCATTCAAAAGAGAATATCATAAATTTAAAATCTTGCTCTGGGCTAATCAGCTATGTGGTAACTAATGAGCACAAGACCTATGATTTTATGTAAAATCTGTTTCTGAAAAGCTATAAACCGCTAGTTATTATGTTATTAAAGCATTTAGTCAAATCTTGCATTTTAAATGCACTTTTAAAGTAACCATGTTGTGGATATTAGTTAGCATGTAGCTGATTAGCATATGTGATGCCTTTGAACTCTCAATTTAATTTTCTATGGTAAAAGTGAATGGAAAATTTACTTATGGAACCTAGGGGGCAGTCACAATTGAGCGCCATATGTAGTCATTTTTAACTAATAAAATAAACTATATCTTTCCACAATATTCACATTTATTGTCATGCACTTATTTTATTTGTATTTTTTCTATGTCTGGGCCTAATCATTTTACTATAGTCAGCTACAGTAAATATTTAAAACAGCCAAATTGGCCGATACAGCAGAATGCAATCACTACCATTCAATATGAACTATAAAATTTCTTTAAGGCCTAAACTTTGGTGCTTTGCTTAACTGTACCATGGAGGATATACTTGACAAGTCTGAGAACCACTGAGCCACCTTCAAAAGGCCATTCTGAAAAATCATGACGCATAAGGGGCAAAAATAAATACGTACGTCGCAAAATGTTAAAATACTAATGCTAGATTTGTACATTTGACTATTAGATAGTGTAGGCTGTAATTACAAAGTGTACCAGTGTATGAAGACAGTGACTGAGCAATCAATGAGAAAGTGGCCTCCAGCTTAAAGTCGAAAAAGGCTCCATTTGGCCATTTCCGTTTGGTTATAAAACTATATACATATTTACTATATACTAAACCAGTACACAAAGTTGCAAAAGCTAAAGGCATTGGACAGTTTAAACAGGCTTCTCACGGAAACAAAACAGATCTTTGTAAAAAATCCTGCATAGATTAAAATAATACCTCTTTTTGGGTTAAAGAGGGCATAACAGTATCCCCTCCCACAGTAAAGGCCGGGAGCCAGTTGAGGAAAACTCAAACTTGGACGAATAAAAAATGTGATATTATTGTGGTAACTTTGTGAAGGTTTCTGTATATGAATGAAGGTTAAATCCTTTATCTAATGTTGCTTAGGTGATTAGGTGATTTTTTTTATTCGCTGTTACCATAAGTACTTTGCCACTCAATAATGCTGGATTTGTTCGAAGAAGACACTTTGGATGGAAAAGTTTAGTGTTTTCAAAATAAAATAAAATGTTATCCTATGTTTCTTTTGTAACCAGAATTTGCATTAGGGTTTTTGTTTTATTTTGAAAAGTCACAAGTGAGCGTTATTTGCATGGAATATAATCAATGTTTAAATTATTTTGAAAAAAATTAAAAATTAAAAAATCAGTTTTCAAATGATTTCTTTCCTTTTCAGGACATTTTGGAAGATTTTCAGCTTTGCTTTCCCATCAGCTAATCCCCAATGAAAATTATGTAAATGTAATGTAAATAACTCCACTGGATGATAATACTCAATTCCTTCCGGCTTCTTAGAAAAATACATTGTGGACTAAATGAACAAGATATTAAATAGTACTGTAGGGAAGTGGCTTATGCTATAGGAACAATGCAAATGTATAAGCAGTTCTAAGAAGAGACTGAAATACCCTAGCTTCAAATTTGTGAGACAATAATATTGTAGCAGACTAGCAGCCCCTACAGGCCAGGTTGGGTCTTGCACCTCATTGAAAACAAAAGTCTAAAACAATACAGTATTTTAGTGGTTAAAAAGCTTATAATCTATAAACTAAATCATGATCCTTTAATTTGAATAAAGATTTGATAAATATTTATGTGCATGTTAGCCATTCCTAAGGTCTAAAAATGCTAAAGGAATTTCAAATATAATAAAACTTTAAGACTGGGTCAATAAAATTGAACTGCACTTAAAAACATAATTGTTGCCAGTTTTCATTGACTGTCGAGATTTAATATGCAAAAAGCAAAAATTAAAAATAAAAATTAAATAATATAGCTGTTTGATGATTGGTTTTCCTGTAGCTCTAAGAAGGCACAGAAATGATAAGAGAAACCTTCATTTAAAGCACCTTTGGCGTTCGTGGGAGGTACTTTGGTGAAAGAAAAGTTAAAAGCCAAAAAAGCGCCATTTTAGTGTTGTCATAATAAATAACTAATTTCCAATTTTTTTCCCAAAGTCTTAATGCCAGACAGATGGAATATAGGTTGAGGTACTTGATGATATATTCAAAGTCTCCCTGTGTGGTGCTAGAAGGTGTGAGAAAAAAAATCTAAAAGTTGCTCAGTTTTGGCAAAGCTGGTGAAGTGAAATGACACAGTGCTGGAGATATGTTTTTGGAGAAGGAAAGACTCGAGAAAAAGAGTCTACAGTACTGAATTATATGCTTCTGTTGTGAGATCGAGTTAAGAGCGTATGAGTTCATACCATGGCTTTAGACAACAAGAATAGTCAAAACAGAATTTATATATTGTCTTCCAAGAGATGCTGAAAATATTCAATTTGGGCACATTTTTAAGTTAAATCTGCACTATGCAACTTTCTGGTGAAGGATTTGCCACTAAATTGTCTCTATGAAGAGGTTTTTACTTTGAATGGAATGTTCCGGAGAATGGCGGATTTTATTTTTAGTAATAAAAACATGAACAGCCTTTGAAGGGGAGAAAGACTTTTGATTCTGATTCATCCTGTAGTTGAATACATGTATTTAATTTATAGAAGTATAATGTCATACTGTGGAACATTCCGACATTTCCGTGAAGACAAACAAGTGGTGAATCACTAAACCAGAAAATATACCTTACAAATAATTGAATATATCTTAACCGCTTCTCTTGTAATGTAAATACTGAGCAGAACAAACTAAGTAGAATTCAGTTTAAAAAGTAGCCTGGGTATGAACACGCTGGACTTAACGGTTTCTCGTTTAGTGCGTGAGATATGGTGCTTGGTTGTGCAGTGGACTGACGGGTGGTGGCCGTGCGGGTGGTGATCTGAGGAGGCAGCGTAAAGTCCGTTTTTAGGGAATGAGTTTGGCGTCGAGCCGTAGCCAGTGCAGCCCCTGTCGCGTGTAGCGCACCAGTTCGGTCATGCTGCTGGTGTTGAAGATCAGAGGACCCATCACTTTGTCCAGCTCAAAGAAGAACTCTGAAGAGAACAGAGAGAGAGAGGGAATGATTCAAACTCCACTCCACTCTTCGTTTAATTAAGTGAAAATGTTATTCCAGAGAGTGTGCTCATTTTTCATATGGCAATATCATCATAAACGGCTAAATAAGTACAGGGAGTGGATGCAAATAATTGTACGTTTTTGAGCATTTGGGAAAGCTCCTCAACTTGCATTACTGCCCTTGGGTCCTTGGGCAAGACACATCCCTCACCTTACCAGTGTGAAAGTGTTACTGACACCTTAACTGCTCTTTATTTAGGTCAATTTTGGACATTTAAGCACAAATAAGGTCCAAATAAGGAAGGCAGAACACTCTCTTGGCACTTCAATGTCGCATACCATTTGACAATAATACACATGCTAATGATATGTATATGTATGTGTGAGTGACGCACAAACAGAAATAATTGAAAGGCTGTGAGTCAATCTAGATTATGCCAACTTCTAGTAGTCACTAAACGTGCCTTATGTTTTTTTTCTACGTCTTTAAATACAAAAGCAATTCAAACCTTTCTGCTCCCTGGAGAGTTGTTCAGCCTGGTCCCAAACCTCAGTGGCATACAGGAAGTTGGACGTGACTTGGACGTAGCTCGCTGCCATCTGGTGGATCCTTTGGGGAATGGTGACGGAGGAGCTGCCACTGCTGCTGTTGCTCCCAGACGAGTGCCCGCTGGCTGTACTGCCGGGGGAGAGTTTGGGGGAGACGGGCGAGGGCATACCCGCTTTACTGTGAGGGAAAGGAGAGAGGGGGCTTAGCATGAATGCAGTACAAGTATTTTGGTAAGAAGTAGTGCTTAAATGTAAATAAAAACAGAGAAAGAACAGTTATAATAAGAATAACAAATTAGCTTCACATGTATGACAAAAACTAAAGATTTAGGTCATTTAATTTCCACTGAAAACAACTCTTCATAAAGCAGACCCATTATATGCAAAATCTGCGTTTTAGAGCTTTTAACCATGTTGTAGTTGTGGACATGTCCCTTTTATTAAGTTGTTTTAGATGAGGTTATCACTATAAAGCAGATATAAGCACAATACGCCTTATTTGACTCCTACAAGTGTAAATCCTGTAGTTTAGGCCTCTACAAAATGTTAATGCTTGATTGGAATCTTTTCA
>KN518928.1:5956-24039 GCA_000787155.1 Scartelaos histophorus
AGCCCGCACTGGTCCAAGGACGCTCAGTCCAGGGTTATCCAAGGACGTCAGGACAGACCAGAAATGGGAGGCGCTGCTGGTGTCAGAATGCAGCTGGACAAATCAGAGCAGACTTACAGGAGTGCAGGGGGTGCAATGTGGGGTAATACTGGAGAGGACAGTGCAGGGGGTAAGGAAAAGAAGGGATAATGCAGGTCAAGCTCAGAAGACCAGATCAATTTGTGTCTGCCATGTTGTGGTCCAAAGCCACCTTAAAATCCAGGAGATAAAGACTGCCATCCACTTGTCTAGACATTTAATTTAAGTCTAAACACACATTTTTTTCTTTATAGTGTCACACAAAAAATATTATCAAATAAGAAGCCCTTGGTATGGTGCTTATTCGTTCTGGATTGTGTACATCATATTAAAGTAAAATGTTTTACAAAAAAGGCTTAAGAGCTATGAGGACCAGGAAGAACTTTTTACCCCAATCCAGCTCACAAGCCATTTAAATCCTTTCCTCCCTGTGTGATTTCATTCCTCAAATGTAATTACAAGCCTGGTGCGGACAGCAGTGGCCCGAGCCTCAACACCACTTGTGTGTGGATCAAAGCCCTTCCCTCCACAGCACCGTGAGCACCTCACTGCTCCATGGGCTCCTGTACTCTTCCTAAATGGCTTCAGCACCACTGGCCCCTTTGCCTCAGCCACAGGCAGTCACAACTGGTTTTACTGATAAAAGACTCAAGTGATTCTCACTACTGGGCTGCACTATCACATCCATAAACACATTATTCATGTACAAATTCATATAGTGACTATGTGCATGGGCGGCCTCCTGCTGTGACACAGATTAGTGCAGTAGGATTGTGAGCCACCTCAGAGCAGCCATGATGCTAACTACATCCAGGAACATTCCAGCATTCCTCTGAGTGACCATGCAGGACACGTGTGCCTCCTGGGGAGAGCGAGCAGGGGGCTGTGTTCATAATCTGAATATTCAGTTCATCTGTGTGGCCTTGTCTTATTTATAATTGGCCTCAGGCTTTATGCACACTAAATGCTGCTAATATCAATTATTGTCTTTCAGTAGATTCGTAATCTAATAGTTGGCACATGGAAATAGTAAAGATCAGCATTAAACAAAAGTGAGATAACACATGCTTAGTGGAGGAACAATTACATTTTTATCCAGTTAATGCAGTAATATCAGTAGTATCTATAGTACCATTGTGTGTACTTTCAACAACTTTCAACACTAAATACTTTACTAAAGTCATTTTTTACCACCATTCCCCTTGATTAACTTTTGTAGTAATGTCACTTTTACTTGATTTTGGTTACTTCTTTTCATGCCTCCACAACAACAAAATGTGTGGTATTTGTGAGAAATCTAAATTATCTCTCTCATGTCACTGAAATTGACAGTTTCCATTTGACGACAGATGGATGACAGGTTTAGAAAGGGCTCAGCATCAGGATTAACTAGAAAACAGCGGGGTAACAGTTGCTCTTCAGACATCTTTTCAGGTAGATGCAGCTCAGTGCATCCTCCCTGACTGACAGTGACGGTAAATAGTTGCTGCTGGGGGCTTTGATTTTTATCTTTGCCCGTCGGCTGGATAGAAGCCAGTGTGAAAGGGGTGATTGGGCTTTTGTTACAACGCTACAGCCACAAATTGAGTTGGCATCTAAACCCGAGGCTCCCCGAGATGCGTGTTCACTTATTGCTGTTTCCTGCTAAGATAACTGGGTAAAACAAATGCACAAAACAGTTGCATTAGGAAACACAAGACATTTAATAAAGAAAGAGGGTGGAAAATAAGGATAATGCATTCTTTCATATCCCCTGGGACTTACTGGAATTTAGAGGAGAGAGGGTTTTTTTTTGGGGGGTTCAGGTAATGCAATTTGAGCTTCACAGTGCTTTCCTAAACAGTGTAAACAACTGTACTGGACAATGAAGAGGAAGTTTGTATGCAGTGTAGCCACAAAGTGCCAGCAGATTCAGAGGAGACCCATAAGCACCGATCGAAAAGTACTAGAGCAGTCAACAGTCACAGCAATAGGAAAATCAGCATTGTGGCGGCAAACAAAGTGGCTTTCTGATTGACCCCTTAACACAGGATTGATGGAGCAATCACTGGCCACTTTTGCAGTAGCACGAAGTGACAGGATGCAGGCTTGGAGGCTGTAATGTGGGCATAACGGAGGACTCACAATGAAAAGGGAGGGTGCCAACAAGTAAAAAATGAAAGGAGGATATGTTGAACTGGGCCGGTGTCTACAACTATTATGTGACTCATGCACATCTGCTGTCACAGGAGCTTTGAATAATGTAGTGACCAATGGAGTGTGCAGCTGATGGTCACTGTCCACCATTTTTACATATGGGACTAGTTGGTCTATGATTTATAACTACTATAGAACCAGAAGGTTTTTACTGGTGCCTTGACAAACTAGATTAGGCATGTCTACCGCAGGATCATACTGACCATATCCAATTAACTCCAGTGTCCATGACTGGGTTTAACAAGGCATAACAAGGATCATACCAGAACTACTGTTGTCACAGAAATGTCTAAGTCGATTTTATTTTTAGACAAGTAGTGTCAGATCACTTTGTCCCCGAGCATCTTTTATCATCAAAACTTTTCATCCAGTTGAAATGAGTAGTCATTTAGTTGTCAATTAGTAAATAACCAGAGGTAATTCAAACCTTGTACTTATGTCTCCTGTACCTGAGTTTGAAAATCACTGGCCAATGCAGTTAAAATATGTGAATCACAAACAAATAAATCTTGAAATGTATTGCATATTTGTAATGCACATTTTAGTTTTCCCTCAAATCAACATGTACACTGCCGGCATACAAGGCTATAACAAGCACAGTACACACTTGAGACAAGCTACTACAAAAGTCATCCTCCATGAGGCTGTGAACACATGTGACAAGAGCTATAAAACATTCTTCATGTGCATGAGCAGCACAAGCACAAACTGCATACACGTACAAATACAACAGTGAAAAGGTCCCTTTTGTCTGCTCAGTGCTGATGAAAAGCTACCCACTGCGAACTTCAATCACGTTGGAAAATGAGTTGGGGACGTGCTGTAACCCCGGCAGTGTCATTAAGCTTGTCAGTCAGTTCCCTGAGGTGTGAGGGGGAAACTGCCACTGGCCCTATGCTGTATGCTATGTGCCCTCACCAGGCCCTGAGGTACTAAGAGCTCCTACTGTCCTAGATCCACATTTGAGACCGCAGTAATGAAGTTATACTGATATGAAGTCCTGTTGGTATGGCTATAAACCCCAAATGTCATGCATATTTTAATGATGTGGGGGATAGTTGATTGCAAACACTATTGAGAGAGGAACGATAGCTAAACCCCCATCACTGTATGTTCCCACGCATAAGAAAATGTGTGCTGTGGCCATACAACAGACAGACAATGCACAGAGATAAGCCGGGTACGCTGCAGTATGATTGGCCTCTGTGGAGCTGCTGCGTCTCTCATCATTAACTCTTCAGAGGATCACGCTGCTCTAATCACCATAAGCCTCTCTGAATAGCGATGAAGTCCAAATCGTGCCTATGCACATATTCACCCATGCCCAGCTCATTACATACACATACACAAACCTTCTAAATCTGAACAATTATAGACTTTTAAGTCAATAAGCTGCGGTGGGATCTATGGCACCATATTGCACCAGAATGTACACAACATTGCTCATCTGCCTATAGAATGTTAGTTATAGGAGTATAGATCTTTTATTTATAAAGTTTACATTAATCATTTTTGTTACTTAATCTTCTCAAATTAACAAGGGAAATGTGGGTTTGCAGACCTGTAATTTGATGCTGTGAAAAATCCTAGGTCTTATGGCTTAGAGCTGTTCCACCGTTACAGCCCAATTAGTCATTGTTTTTTGAAGTCTCATGCCTCCGTACTGTAAGTTAGTAGCACAATTTCCTCATGGTACAGAGAATGACCCAGTTTCTAAATTAGGCAAGACACAACAACTAAGTATTTGCACGCCATCTTAAGATCATAAAATTTAGGCTTGTGCAATGTTTCCATGGCTATTTAAATCCACTGACAGCACTAAGTTTGGACCGTTTTTGCCCCAGTAATTATTGTACATCTCCACGAAGGAGTCTGTGTGTAGCTGTGTCTGTTTTGTTTGTTATTTAAAGACTGTACTCTGGTCTTGCAAGGTCAAGTATAAGCAGCAAACCCTAGGCCCCCGTCTCTCCCCAAGATGGAGCACTTTCATTTCGTCCGCTCGGGGCTTTGTATTTTGTCTCTATTTTATTGCTTTCAGTGAGTGCTTTCCACAAAGACACATTCCAGTCCACAGACGGGGTTCACATCCAAAAAGAGAGAAGGAAAGGTCTGGACGCTGTGCCATGGGACAAAAAACGCTGATGCTGCAGAGAGTTAGGACAAAAGCCTGAGATGTGACCAGCGAGATACAAGAGGGAGACAGAAAGAGCAGTTTAGTGTATAGCAGTAGTTAGTGGACTGAGAGGAGGAGTTATAATCCTCTTCTTTGGCCTCATGTCAGGGACTCGAGAACAAGAGCATTTCATCACGCTGCAAAAATGCTGCTGCAACAACGCGCAGCTATATATAATGCAAACATCAAATAGCTACATCGTCCCCACACTGACCTCGCTCTTCTCAGGCAGACCTCTTGTTCTTTTGTAAACCAGAAACCATTCACAAACAAACAATAAGAAAGTACATATAGGAGTTTCAACTGATAACAAAAATAAAGTAGTTTTTGAAAGTTTCCAACTGTCTACTTTTAATCTGAATTATGTGTAGTAAATGAACCAAATTTAGAAAAGCATTAATGCACTACGTAACTTTTTTGGTGGGGGGTTGGCCATTTTTACATATATATACTATAGATTCCTACTGTGAGTGGGTTCGTTTCTCCACAGATCTAACCCGTAACTCGATTTAGTGATGTTACAGAATCTTTAACTGACTACATTCCAGGGCATATGCTTCAGGCCTAAATTGATTGCCATTTCTACAGTGGAAGTTACTTATTGGAAACAGTAATTGGTCCGATAAATGAAGACAAGATAAGAATAATTTTAATACATAAAAATTATGGGTAAAAACAGAAATACTGGAACTGTTACATAATCATTTATTAACTATTTAAGAGTTAAGTAGAGCCTGCAAAACTTCAAAATGTATAAGGTGCATCAAAGTCATGCGGGTCATTCTCAGTGCTGATGCAAGCAGAATGAGTTTTTGTTGAGGACAGCTGTGGAGGGAGTATCCTTGGCTTCGCAGCTCTCCCTTGTCACAACAATATCTTTTAAGCACAGATCTGCTGACATGATTCATGAGCCAGAGCGCTTGATGTGGCACTGGAGCATGGGCCAGATGAAGTCCCCTCTGTCCACTAATGTAGGTTTCTGTGCCTTTGCAAGTTATTGTGTCCAAGGCAGCAGTTCACACAATGAGCTAGAAATAGGTTTACAGTGGCTAAATCAAACCCAGGACACCTTTTCAAAAATACCTGTAATCGGATACTTCCAAACTCTCTCTTTTCCATAATTTGCTGCACCACTCCCCATTGTGGTTGCTTCTACCCCTGCCCCCTTTTCCCAAGTACCTCTCATTCCCCTGCTCCTTCTCCTTCATTAAAATGGACTTCCTAAAGCCTCCATTCGTCTTGCTGACAGCTTGCGTATCGATCGGCCGGTGCAATGGGATGCAGCTCCCGGGCTTTAAATGGCTCTCTGGCCAAAAGGATGAGGCCTGGACTGCACTGAGGCGAGAGAGAGGTGATGCACATATGGAGCTGCCCGTTCTTCAGTTGGGAGGTCTGACCAAAGTCTAGACTGGAGTGCATTTTTGGTCAGGTTAGAGCGGTGAGAGCAGTGCCAGCAACGTGGACTACGATGACTGGATTTGGACAAGACATTATCTAGCAGGCACAACAGTAAAAATCAAGGAGAGTGAAACAAATACAATAATTCAAGAAATACTCCACTCCACACTCCACTAACTGATGTTGCAGTATTGTGTGTCAGCAGCTCAGTGGTTAAGAGTGTCCACCCTTATTTTTGTATATACATACATGCAAACATGAATATATTATACATACATTTGTGTATCATTAGTGAAATGGATTACAGTAAACTAGTTGCGTTTTCCAGTATTAGAATTTGCATAAACAAAGTTAAAAGTTCTTTGCAGCCTTATAGCTTTACTTTGCTGACAGTGTTAGATTTAATGCTTATTCTAAGTCTTTGTCGTATAAATTATCTTGATCTCAATTTTATTTGCATGTTCTTATTTTCCTGCTGTTCTTTGACCTTAGCGTTTCAACACTGTAATTTCCCCATTGTAGGACAAATAAAGCCTTATCTTATCTTAAATGGCAAATTCCATAACTACAGTGACTACTGTAGACATAGAATATTTTAAACAAATTTGCATTGTAGACAATATATTACTTTTATTGCATTTTCAGGTAGTTAAAGTTAGAACATTGTTTTAATAGGTTGTCTATGACATATTGTTTCTCCAATGAGTTTCCTATACATCCATTTCACATGGCAAAATGGCACTACCAGCCTTCAAAGCATTACAGGTTTAAAGTCAACACATGGGTACTCCGTCGGTGTCTAAAACAGTTCAAGACTGGCATCTGCTATCAATTTAACATTAAAAGCATGTGAATACTGTCGATAATTGGGTTCAGTTATCCTAGCATAAACTCAAATGGCACGTCTTCATCCTTATTACTGTGTGACGTAAAACTCCCCTCCAAGATTGATGAGCCAGGGTCTATTTCACAATGATTAAAATCTTCATGAAGCTTGATGCAGTGTGGTTCAGTGTTAGACACTCCTCTCTCCGATAAGCTCTATTTAAATGTCTATTGGTTGTCATCTGTTATTACACCCGACATGGCAGTCCCTGTATTAAAACGTGACAGTGTTTGCTATGACCATGTCACTGTTTATTTCGTACCCCATACATCCCCCTGTATTGCCATCGATTGCTGCAGAGAGAATGAGAGACAAAGTGTAATATTCTAGACTAATTACTCAACTTCCCCAATAGTGAGAAGCTCGATCTTTACAATGCATTACGGACCTAGATTAAGGTCTTGTTAGAGTAGTTAGCAGCAAGGCCAGTGTATTGACGTTTTGATCAAATGTTAGAAACTGAACACTGCTTGGTAGCATCAAATTAAAAAACCCTGCTCCTGAGATGGTAAAGAATCATTTAACAGGGCTCTGCTCTTTGTTAAATGTCACTGTGACGGATAACACATACATGGTCCTGGGGTCTTGATCAAACGTATTGGTGAAATATAGATAGTAGCAAGGCTGCTTTGATGCATGACGGGAAAGAGCGGAAGAGGGGTTAGGGAGAGAGGAGAAATGGAGCATGGACCGCTGAGGGAGGAAGAGGAGGAGGAGGAGAGGAGGGAGGAGAGGAGGGAGAAGAGTAGTAGTCGATATAACGGCAGTCATTCATCTCTCTGACAGTCTTCCAAACGCTCCACTGGGGAAGACACAACGCTGCGTCACGTCAAATGTTGCAAAATCCACGGAGCACATCCGTATTTGCATATACACATACATAAAAATGAAAATACTGGCCAAATTTTGGTATCTGTGGTTCTTCAAAGTGCCAGAGTTGTTATAGGTGTTACTGTTATGGGTCAGTGGAATGTTAAGGGACACTGAGATTCCATGCACACTCCATTACACTCAACATATACAAGCATGAGGCAGTGACAGGCATCAGTAAGAGGCACATATGCTCCAGCCTCAAGTGGCATAAAATATACACGTGCACACATCTGCTGATTATGTGAAAGTGCAGGCCAACAATCCAATCAGAATACATCTCTCTCAAGGGTGCTGCAAAACAGGGTTTAGGAAGCTAGGAAGTGGACTCAAATAAAAAGTGTATTTCTTCTCAAGAAAACATACTTGCTGTGTTACCATTGCAATCATTCTGAGTTTGCTCTGTATACTATTTTTCCAGTACCTCCTGTTGCATCATGTTTTCATTTATCTTTTCATATTGTGCCAGCCTGGCTTGTATCAATATAAAACCACAGTGACCATGATGGTAAATATACAGAGGATTCAGTGTCTATGAAAGAGACTAGTATCAAAGAATACAGTAAATATATGTCCATATTGTCCACACACATAACACACAAATGGGTCTCTCCTTGTTCTGGTCACGGCCCATTGGCTGAAGCCTGACATCCATATCTCATGATTGGTGGCGGGGCGAGCTGCTGCGGAGCGGTTCTACACCACTGAGCTGAGTCGAGCCTGTGTGTCATTAAGGCACAGCGGGCTGGACGTGCTGTTAGGCTGGAGCCCAGAGCTTCACCGTGACGTGACAGGAGGGAACACACAGCTATTTCTCTGTGCTACACCAAGTCTGCTCCAAGGATTCACACTGAATCTTCAGTGTAAAGTGAAGTTTAAGTACAATCAAATCTAAGGAAAATTAGTTTTCAATAGACATGGGTATTTACAGCCTACATCTCAGTTTATTGGCTATTTCACACCACATTCCAGGATAATGTTATGACAAAAGGCCTTACAAACCTCTTAACAGTTCTATTGTTCAGTTTGGAACAAGGACATCATGATGAGTCAGACAAGGCATTTTAATGTGGCTCATACAACTACATACAACATCTCTATTTGTGAGTGTACAGTAACCGTGTAGTGCCAGTACTACTAAAGTTAGTTTAAGTTAGCACAAACACCAAGCTATGGTTAAACAAAGAAACAGTCTATTAATGGACATGTATTGTAAGTAAATTATTATCACAGCAACGTTTAGCTATTTGTTACGGATGTTGCGTTTTCTGTTCAATTAACCATGTGTGAAACAATATAATGAAACCCCAGATACACAGTAGTGTACTTCAATGAAGGCATAATAAAATAACTTGTGATTAAACAGTTGCACAGATGATTCCCCAGCCCCTTTTATCAGAGCTGCAGTGGCCACTAAAGGAAAAAGAGCCATGTGCCAAGCTCCACCTCTGCCATCGTTTATTAGCGGGGACAGAGTAACAGCAGCACAGGCACATGTCCATACCCTAATGAGTCCTTAATAGCCTCTTTTCTTTTTCTGGGTTGGTGACAAGCATCGACAAAGCATAATCCTGACAGGAGGAACACCCACAAAGCCCCTATTCTCACCCCTGATTTAGAAGCTCATTTCTCATCCCTTTGCTTCATTATACAAACTAGGATCCAAAAGCTGCAGTGCGCCCTAAACTAAGTATAAACACCAGTGATGAAATAGGCCCGAAATGATTTGAAAGCATGGGGGTAAAGTTTCAGTAAGTTCTTTTCCGAGTTAAGAACAGAATAGATAAACAAACAGCAGAATGTGCAAAAAGAACTACAAAGCCAATAGGCAAATAAACACTGGATCTTACGTGATTTCCATTTGGGCATAGGGTTGGGGGAGTCGGCGGTAGACTCTTTTTAACATCGCAGAAAACATAATTACAGGCTATAGCTCCGCCAGCCCGCCTCAGTTTCTCCTAAATACTCACACCCCAAATTAGGGGTTACCTCCTTCAAGTTCAGCCCAGCATTTAGGACCAAAACATCACATGCAAACAGAGGGATGAGAAGGAGGACTTTAGAAAGAGATAGTTTAACAGCTTTTGGATCTCAATAAAAAAGGTCTTTGTTGGAAATGGCTACTGGCAGGGTTTTGGATCGAGTGTGAAAAACTGGGACAAAAACTAAAGTTGGAAATGATACAGAGGACTCAAAGATGGAGGAGTGTGTGTTGTGCGCTATCTGCTGAACATATGACAGCTGAAAGTCTGCTAAGGATATTTCCAAACGGCACGCAGCGAAAGAAAAACACTAACTTGACGCTAGCACATGACCTCACTGGATTGGACCGCAGCTAAAAGTTTCAGTGGTGGATGACAGAGCACTCTCTCCTCTGGGCTTTTCCCAGCTCTCTGCTCTTTCCCGCTACGATAGCCTTTTCCTTCTCTTTATTTATGAATGTAGCTTTTGGTTTGAATATCCTGTGGTTTAATGGGCAGCAGTCAAAGTGGTACAGGGTAGCAGATGAGAAATCCCATTCCTCAATCTTTTCTGATATGGCCACAGCAGGTACTGCATTACCTCTTGATTTATTGTCAACACTCATCTGGGATCTGCTCTTTGTCTTTCACGACTGCATTTTCCCACCCAGCGGCACTGTGAACAAAAAAAATCAGGCAGCCAAAATATTATGGTTAGCCTCTGTAAAATGTTGCACTATTTGATGTTGCCTAACCCACTCCTGAGAGACTGGGTTCTTGTGTATCTAGCCCCATTTGACCTCAATAGTGTGATGTCAACTGAGCCAGATGTCAGCAATTATTTGTGAGTTTCCAACTGATAGCCGTGATGTCAGAAACTACCAGGAAAAGATCCAAGCTCCAGTAAAAGATAGCCAAAAGTGGCAATGTTGCAAACATAAAATAAGGCTGCAAAAATGTTCCAGTTACTCACAGAAACCTGGAAGAAGTTCACTTAACTCTTGTAAGTCTATCAATCATAAGATGAATAATAATGCCTTGTTCAAGGTTTTCACCATAAAATAAGATTATGTACAGTATATGACTCACCAGCTTGGGTCAAATACAGTATGTTGCTTTTTCTCTCAGGATTACCGCCACTTTGTCTGTTTAAACTTGCTTCCTCTCTAGACTTTATACACAGTGGAAATCCAGTCAGAAGCAACATCCTGTCCCCGGCCTCTAGGAAGTGACCTCAGCTTCAGAAAGGCCAGATAAAGAGTCCACATCAGAAAGGAAAACAGCGGCCGGGGTAATGAGCTCTCCGCCAGGCTCCGCCATGTTCTGAGGCGGACCAGGTGGTGTGACACACATATGACTCTGATTAGGGGCCAGAAGAGGAGCAGAGGAGGCTGGGGGCAGCAGGGAGGACTTTCAACAGCCAATCACCACCATCTCTGTTTGAAGCAACGATATAGTGAACTCCACGGGGGCCCTGAGACAATCTGAGAGTACGAGAGGTCAATCATTTATTTATGTGTCAACAATGGCACATCTGCAGCATGGGGTTTTAAAATCACTGCAAGCACTACTACAAACAGCATTTGGGAGTGGGAAACAACTTGTACATGTGGTAGCACTGACAGTAGAGTCACTGTATTTACATGCAAAGAGAATTCTGCATTAAACAACAGAATTCAAATCAATTTAGCATTAGCAATAAAACCTTGCAGCTATAATTGCTAATGAAAATGGCTTCCATACATACAACCTCACTTTTGGCAGACAGACAATCAACAAACACAGTATTTGATTTTCTGAAATGCATGAAATGAAAGTATTTTTATGAGACAATAGTAGAAAGAAGATTATTTGGTATTTCTTGCTATTTATAAGTAAAGGGGCAGATTGAACTCATGATTCACAATTGAACTTCATGCTTTGTTTCTCAGTACTTTTTTCAGCAGGCAAATAGTTGTTTTATGTGAACTCCTTTGCAGGTGTAGTCTGGGTCAGATACATGAGAGTTTTGTGACCTTTCGGCAAACTCCCTTTTTGCTCGACTAATCGAGCGGCAGGACATGTCTTTAGTTAACCAAGAATTTCTTTAGTCGACTGCAGACCTAGTCATTTGCTCTTCACGGCACAAAAAACACACTGAAGGTAATGGTAAGTTTACTTTCACTTAGCATAGCAGACAATGAAACACCAAAGTCAGAGGCTGGATTTTGTCATTGCTGCTGATCTAACACAAATGAGAATGCAAACATGTTGAATATTTGCCCGGGCTTTTCTCACCTTGTACACTTGAATGCCTCTCCTTATCTGCCTCCAGCATAATCGGGCTGTACTAAATGGACTTCAAGATCCAGATGTGTTAATCAGATCTGAGAGATTTGAACCATGACACCTCATTTGTACTTCCCAGGCTTACATGCATTTTGATAAAGTTTAAATTAGACTAGATCAGTTATGCAGTTTTCCCGGCGTGCATGTAAACATAGTGAGTGTTGCACTAAACAGTAGGAAAAGGACGTGTCAAAGGGTCCCTCCGCCTCATTCTTCAGCACAGAGTTTGATCCTGGCACAGCGCAGCACGTTTGACTGGACTGTTTAAATGTCCCTCCATATCAGGGAACACAAACAAGCAGCCCTGGCGGCCTGGCCCAGAGGATAAGGAAAGAAGAGGAAACGCAAGCCATTCTTCTCTGCAACTGTGACGGGAATTGTGTTGGAACAAGCACCTGTCAGCCACAACAATGACCACAGAGGTCATCCAGAACAAGAGCGCCCGAGAAATGGAAAACAGTGTGCGAAGGAGCAAGAGGGCTCGCAGTAAACACTAAAACACAATGCAAGTTTTTAACGCCTGTGTTTTCTTATGCTTGTATACAGTCACAGTACAACTATAACTATACAGTGACACTGATCAGGAGCCTAGTATGGTGACTTGGGGCCTTAAACGCAGTACTTTGAGGTAGACATACAGACACTCATATGGGCAAGCATCAAAATTACCTGAATAGTTTTGGAATGAGATTCACTTGTATCAAAACTAAAGACCACATGGTAACATAGAGAAAAAATATTATTTATTGTTGGAAATGTATTCATAGCACTTTTATCAGCATGATTAAGTATTAGCATGAGTTAGTATCGTAACAACACTCATTCACTCACGCTTCACACAGGAGGTCCCATAATACCCAACACCTGCTTTTCTATGGAGAGTCTTTACCAGATTACCCAGATTACATTCAGCGTAACTGGAAGTTCACAGCGATAATGTTTAGAACTCAAACCACACATTATATTCTACTACTTGGGAAAACAGCTGCAGCCTCTTGTGTTTAAGGCTCCTCCCTCATTGACCCCATAAACACACAGTACAACGTAGCCTTTACAGTGAGATAAAAGAGCTAGAAAAACTGTCTAACCTAGGTTTATAGAGCTTTGCAATGACAGTTAGGCAGCTCTCTCCTTTTCACAGATGTGGTCTGAACTCCCCACCACATGCGCGCTGCTTACCTCTCTGTCCTTGAGCTTCATGGCCAGGACCAGCTGGTTGCGGTGGTTGGTAAGTGCTTCTCTGTAGTTTCCCTTGGAGAAGAATGCCGATCCCAGATTTCCGTGAGCACGGCATTCCCCCGTTTGGTCACCTGAAGATGAAAACCAACTAGTTATGAAGTTCTGGATTTATATACAACAGCATGATTTGTATATTTCCCATGATTTCAGTAGCAATTGCAAAGCTGCAGTAAACCTCAGATGCCACTATAGCCTTAAATGGGAAAGTGGCTGTTATAAGTTCTCCACAGCAGAGTAGTTTTCCTGACAGCTGCTAGTGTTGATCTCAATGCTCCGGAGAGTGAAAGGGGAAAGTCTTATTATTTCTGCCTGACAGAGAGACCCCACAGACAGGGCCAAAGTAGCGCTCGACTCTTTGAGCTCCACCTGAGATCCACTGCTCCTTATCTCCAGCTGAGAGAGCCAGTCATGTGTCAAACTGCGTGGAGCCAAGAGGAGCGCAGCTTGGCCACACTCTTATTTACTATTTTGACTTGTGTCACTGAGAGTATAGCTATCTCCTTCTTCAAACTGCTTGCATATTCATAGGCTGCACTGTTTGTTTGCAAAATACAGTGAATAATGATATGATGTCAAAAATAGAAATGGGTAACATTGTTACAGGCATTCAGTTCAAAAAGTGAAACTCATTTATTATTTAGTTTTGTGTGCCTAAATATATTCTCTAAATATGAAACTTTTTGCATTCTTGTGTACTCCTTTACTGTAATTTTAACAATAACTATAGTAAATTGGCAGATAAAGTACTTCTTTATAAGTTAAACTTTTTTTCTTAGCTCTCTTTGGTGTGATGATGTAGCCATTTCTAAAGCTTTAAAATCATTTACTATCTTGACATTTATATATTCCATTAAAACTGTATTTGACTACCCACATTGGCTTTTTGAATTCTCATGCATTCATTTATTTTGTTCAGAAAAGGCTTCTAAACTATCTCCCCTGTTTCCTGTTATTTCAAATTTGCCAGTGCTCACAACTAATGATTATTGACTCCACTTGTACAGGGTATGAAACATTATTCCAGTGTGTTTGTATGTGGCTTGTCACCTAAAGTCTTGGCCACTTCCAGGTCTTGCTGCATGTAGCCGGTGCTCTTCTCGGTGTTGCCCAGGGACCAGTGGGCACTGCTGAGGGCTGAGAAGACAGACCCCCGGAGTTTGAGGCTGCATGTGCCAATCTTCAGAGCAGCTTCCAGCACCACAACAGAGGCAGTGTGGTGGCCCGCTGTCAGCAGCTCCTGGCCAATCACTGACACCACCACAAAGGGACTCTTGTCCAGCTTCATCTTTTGCAGCTGCTGATAGGTGGGCTCCAGGGACTCTGCAGGAGAAGGACAAAACATATGCAGATCTGAGACAGGTCACAGGACCTTGAGCAGACAACAATAACAATGCTTCATTGTGCGGGCTCATGTTTACGGGCTTGGGCAAAACTTCAGCTGTTCTCTGTAATGGCTGTTGTGTCTGTCTGGATAAGACCAGCTCTAGGCCTCCAGAGTGACACGTCTCACTGACAATTTGACACCAGTTCAACATATTTGCCATTTCTCTATTCTTTCCTTTCAGACTGGAGAAATCGGAGGTAATTTCAAATGTAGCGCATTAGGCACAGAGCAGCTGAAGTTAACACCTCTTTGTTGTCATTTAGGATATTCTTGGATGGAAGTCAATGTGTTTCTGAACATTTATCCCAGTGTGAGGTGTGTATTTACAACAAGGAAGAATCTCGATTTCTTATCACCTTTTCCTTTCCGAGGTTGCTGTAGCAAATCATCTGGTTCCTCCTAGTGTGAAGTTATTTGCATAATGCTTGAGCACGGGTGTAGAGCATGTTAGAAAGCCCTTCTAAACACAATTCTACTTTAATATGTGTTTGAGCATAAAACACCAGCAATACATAAGAGACACATGATAACCTGTGAAAAAATGTGTAATGAAAGAAATCACGGGTTAGTCTTATGTGATGTTAGGATTTGTGTCCTTGCATTCGAAAGTTAAGACTGTGTGGAAGATGCTTATGTTCTATGCTATTGTTTTTCTACTATAGGCATATAATGAAGAACAGGCTAGCAATATAAACGTGTGTGAAAACAATGATTATTGTATAGCCTACACACACATCTCAACAGGCTCCACAGATCTTAAACACACAGATATTTTTAATTCACTTAAGCCACACAAACCTAAGCACTTACGGCGCACAATAAAGAATGCTCTGCACAGAAGTACTCGGAAGCGTAACTGATGATACTCTTTCAAGAGCATCGCTTCTCTTGCAGCATTTGGCGGGGTGCCAGGCTCACAGACAGTGCCTGCATATAATAACCATTCATAGCTTGTAATTGCCTTCAGAGTGACACCACGAGCTGTGTCATAAATCAAGTGTACCTCGTTTTAAAGGTGTTGGGGCTGGAGGATTCATAAACAGGTAGTTATGACAACGATCGAGAGTGCAGAACCCACAAACATACAACGTCAGCTATTACTGCAGAGGAGTTTAGTGAGGCTAAAAGACATCATTTTACCAGCTTTATATTTTGTCGAATTACAGAAATTTACCGTGTCAAATTAGCATAATGTAAGATCAACATTTGAACTTACATGGATTGTAATGTTAACATTTAATGAACTTTGCAAACATGGTATTATGGAAGAATAACCTTTTTAGTGCATATGATGAGGGTCAATCAAATCCACAATAAGCCCATGTCCTCTATGGTATAGCTGAATAGAGTCTTAAATGAGGAAACCTTTTGTTACCATCTCATAATTAACAGCTAATTGGGCCTTTGCTCGTCTCTAGGGGTGACTGAATGACAGAACTGCTGCTCAGTGATTGGTATGAATATTACCCATGTGACTCCATAAAGGCTATAAGACAATATAGGCTGATTTCCCTCTGGTCGTAGTGGAAAACCCACAGATAATAATTAAACAGTAAAGCTATTCAAATGTGATTATTAACAGTATTACTAAAACTAAAAATGTCCTGTGAAAACATGTGAGGATTCATGATTTCCTGTTTGGCACCTAAATGAACTACAATACAAAGAAATGCACTGTTCTCTAATGTGCACGGCTCTTGAAGATACAGTATCATCCTCACTCTGCAGCACCAAAACAGCAAAATCACCTAGTAACCTACAATAGGAGAAGAAAAGCTGCTGCTCGTGACAATCCTGTATTATCGTCCATTTAGGCAAATAATGATTTATTTTATTATTATGGGCCAAACGTTCACAATGACGACAATACCATTAAGTTACACCCCTTAACAGGACTGACAAATAGCTGTGATAATCTGACATCTAATAACAGCACTTTTCTAACAAATGGGCCACAATTACAGAATCAAGGTCAAAATGTGGAATTGGATCAAACCAGTTGGGACTCGTGCTGTCAAATATAAGAAATGGGAGGAGAAAGTTTCGGGGCATCTAAGACTTGCTGTTAGACATACGCTATAAGCCTGCCTGCTGGTAAATCTGTAGTATACTTGTATTATGCATTATCCTAGTACCTATAAGCGAGAGACCCTGGTCGAGTAATACCGATTATCCTCCCTGTTTTCCGGCGTAACATTGATTACCATCCCAAGTGCCTGGAGCCCTTCTGAGAGGATCATTGCTCTTAATCCTTTGACCTAGCTACCTCTCCTCAACACACCTTGGATTAGGTCCTCCACTGCGTCCCTGGCACCGAGTGAAATGGGGTAAACAATTAGGAGATTAACTGGCTTGGACTTACATGTTGGTCTTCCCCTACTGCGAGGAACCATTCTGGTCCAAATATCCCAGTTTTGGGATTAGACCAAATCTGTTTTCTTGTGGTTCCAGTTAGGCTTATGCATGCAATACTTCTCACATGCTCCTCATCCGCTTGGCAGTATTTTGCGTAATGAGTTTTTTGGGTTTAATTTCTTTCATATAGGATATAAGTATTGTATTTTCAGTTGGCATAAAATAATGAAAAGGAAAAGCGGGGAAATTTGCAGACAGACTGACAACGTTAACATACTGCAGGATACATATGCAAAAAGTCCATTTTAATCAAGTTATCTCCTACAAGTGTCATTTTTTTAAAGATAAATACAACAATAACAAGATATCCAAAAAAATCATTTACTGAAATTGGTTTAGATTTTTTTGTGAGAAGTAAAATTCTCTTGGCGTTGCATTTTCTAGGATCGAGTTTGTAATTTATCTCCAATTACACAGAGTTTTGGAAACAAAGGAGCGCTCAGGGGCAGACAATTGGATTAATGTTGGATGCTCATTTAGATAAGCTGTATCAATGTGTGAGATCGCTCCACTGACAAGAGAGATACGGCCTCGCTTTCGGCAGCGGCTTCAGGTATAAAATGAAGCACTTGACACCAGGAGGCACCAAAAACAGGACAGATAGAAAGAATGAGTGTTTGCAGGAGCGCTCCAAAAGTGACAGCTAAAGTCACCCCATCCAGCGTATTGACTGACAGTGTCCGGATTACCTTAGAGACAGGCTTTTAGGCAGCTGTAGAACAAAACATGTGGACACTGAGAAGACGGCGCGCTCTGACACCTCGGCTGTCAACACGCGCTCAACCGTCCATCTCCCTAATGCTTTACCTCGTAGCGGAGACTTCATGGCGGCTTCGACCATGCCCACCAGCAGCTGCAGGCTCTTGGGGTCCTGAGCCAGTCCAGAGGCGAACGCAGCCAGGGCGTCGGCATGTCGACCAAGGTACTGAAGGGCAACACCCTGTCGGAAGTATGCCTGAGGGGAGAGAGAGGGGCAAAGTCAGCAAAATGACAATCTACTCAATTACTCAATATGTTGCTGTGACATTAGTATTGCAGGAAAAAAGTACTGGACTTATATAGACGTGAAATCGTATAGAACAGGTGTCAACCTTTATTATCAAAAGAGCCATTTTGCCTCCTCTTCAACCAAAAAAAAAAAAAAAAAAAAAGCGA
>KN518928.1:24071-56379 GCA_000787155.1 Scartelaos histophorus
GCCGCAAAAAATAACAGGCTTGTAAACTTTTAAAAGGTTTCATCTTTTATTTATTTTACCTGTTACAACCACTGAATATAACAACAGAAGTGCAGTGTGAATTTGTAGTCATACTTTGAAATAAATTAAACTGTGAACTGAAAGATAGTTTGCTCTCTTCAGCTTTTCGTAGCAAGTCCGAAATCGCTCTCTTTCGCTCATCCTCGGTTGAGTATTTTTCAGCAAATGCGTAATTGATGATGAAGGCAAATGAATATGTCCACGCTGAATTAAACTCTCTATTTTCTTCCGAAACTTTTCTTTTTTGGGTTTTTTTACGGTTAGGCCATTGCAGGGTTTGTTATTTTAATAGATCCATGGTTCGCACTCTACAAAAGCCGCCAGCGCGTAAAGGCGAAGGCTGATGAAGTTACGTGACGGACGTATATTTTCGTTGACAAATTAGAAATTAAAATCAGTTCTTTTAAAATGAGATGGCATCAACTCGAACTCCAAGATACCTGCCCAACAAAATAAAATAATAATATGAATAAACATGAATTAAGAAATACCATTTATTTATGTTTTTTTCCAAGGCCAAAGGGAGCAGGTTGCCGACCCCTGGTATAGAACATGCCCTTTTAACAATGCATGACCAACACTGAAATTATGAAACTATACATTTATTACTGCAAACATAGAATCAGTGCATATAGACCTGCATACAAACACATTAGCAGACATTTTCACACCATTTTCATTTTTCCACTTGAGCACTTTTCTGAGCATGGTGCCTCTATGTGCTGCCTTCTCGTAGTAAACTGATCGTCTGGTGTATTGTACTTGTTAATTGGATTATAAGTTAACATAAATGCATACAACACTCCGGCTGCTATAGTGTTGTGTTCAGCATTTTTTGTACATTTAGTGTGAATGTATGGCGCCTAAGTAGAGCGAGGGGAGTTTTTAGTTCTTATTTGCTGAGTTTGAGAAACAAAGAGAAAGTGGATAGAATAGGAGCGCTATTTAGAGAGAGGCAGTTTGTACAGCCTTGATAGTTTCTGCATTGTTTCAGACAGAAGAGAAGAAAGAGGAACCCAGTTGGACAATGCCTCTGTATTCGGCGTAGACATCCACTCCATACTGGAAATAGGAGAAGCGCTTGAGTGAGCTACATAAAAAAACAGCCAGTCCTTTAATCTATGATCTGAAAAAACATATTGTATGGTCTAATAACTCAAAACAAATGTTGAAGATGACTGCCGTTCTGTGAATGTCTCGAATGTTTTGGAGCACCATTGACTAAAGCAGACAGTGTCTCCGAGATCCAAAGACTTCATCAATAACTGTGCAATTCCTCAACATGTTAGCTTGGATGGAGAGAAGTTTTGTTTTCCAAGTGTGTGACTTAGAGAGTGTCTCAGACTGAATCAGACACTAATCCTGGAGAGTTGTAAAGTCTGACTCCAGTCCAGTTTGACAACAAAACAAAATAGATGGAACGAGATTCAACTCATTATTCGTCAATCTCAGCCACTAATTCCCCTCCAGAGTTGGCAAAATGACTTCTTTTAGACTATCTCTCACACTCTAAGCTGCTGAAGTCAACGCAATCATGATAACAAACACACAAAACGCAATCTTTTTTTCTATTATTAACCTTGTTATTTATGAAGACAAGAAGCATTTGACCACTAAAGGATTAACTGAAAACAAACCATGCATCATGGTTGCAAAAACACATTCGAAATGTGTTTAAATCAGGAGACTTTGGCAAATGCTAGAATTAGATTTTGAGTAGGGAAACATTGTGATAATTGGCATGCATAGGAATAAGCAGCTACAAAAACAGCACATTCAGTTGGCAGGGTTCAGTGTTTAAACAGAATTGAAGAGGGGAGTCTCATAGTTGTCAAATACACCGCATTACTGCATACACAACAGCAAGTGATGGTCAGAAAGTTAAGCTTGATTCCCAGATATTTAGGTTAGAATAAGTTGGGGTTACACAGTTTTGTCTTTGCCTACGCTGTTAGCAGTCACTATACTTGCAGTCTCAGTGACACCAGGGCTAATTTGCTATTAGCATCCAAGAGGCCTTTTCATTAGTCTACCCAAGCCTGTCTGGTGGAGCTGCTCTGAAGTGGGAAAGGCAAAGGGGATTAAGGAAAATGAGACATGACATCAAATATATAGAGAGCAGTAATTAATTTAGCTTGTGTCCGAGCTCGCTGACTACCAATGTCCTCTTCTAGACCCTTCACATTTTACCTCTTGTATCACAATGCCACCAAAACACAGCAGGACAGAGATTAGATCCAAGGCATTAACCTTTGTTCCAACACTCATATTATATGATGTGAGCACAGGCCAGTGTATCCGCTCAATATTAATTGCATCTGGAAGCGCTGGCCACACTGGCCCGAGTTGAGAGGCACACAAACGTTTTGCCCAGGGGAACAAAAGACATTTAAAAGCACTTCTCCCTTTGATTAGATTTAGCCTACAATATGACTGCGCTCAGAGATCTCTCTCATTCTGTTAAGCAATACGCCTGCCTGAACCATCCAAGCAGAGCAGCAGGAGAAAATAAAAGGGAATATAATAGAAGAGCTTCAAACGAAAATTGGCATATACTTTAATCTTTTTTATTTTTTACCATGGCCTGGCCTACATGCTTCTGAAAGAACAGACTCTTCGGAGAGTACATTAAAATACTGCAAACACAAGCATGAGAATAAATGCATAGAGAAGAGTGTATGGTAAAAATGACAGAATCAATGTGGCGTACAGCTTTATAGGATTTTTTTAAACCATTAATCTCGAACTGACTTCAAAACACATCATATGTTCTGCACAATGACACACACAGGCGATGTAACCTCAGCCGTGCCATAATCCAATGCGCCGATTCAGGCAGGGTGCTAATAAAACACAGGGATCTTCTTACATTTGCATAGCTGAAGCTGCATACTAATTCAGCCCATACTGACACTGATACTGGTGACACTGATACTGATGAGGGGATCAGGACTAAGTGAAAGTGATAGAGAGACAAGTGCATAGTAGTGTTCAGGAGGCTGCCTGAAAAATGATACGACTCTTCATAAAGCGACATTCACCCATACACTGGCTGCATGGGATTTCTAATCTTTACTGAATAAATGTAAAAGGTACGGGGCATTTTGAGCTTTGGGAATATAGATAAACTAATAACAATCCAGGATTACTCAAACATGTGTGAATAAAACAAAACACAACATTTTTTGAGGAGGTAGCAACATTATAATATGGCTTAAAGTCATATTATTAAATTGTAAAAAATTAGGTACAGCCTTTCTTCTTCAACCTTTCTAAAAGCGTCTGTTTATTGAATCACAATGTTTGATACTTTGCCAAACACAAAATGACAACTGAAAGTAACAGAAAGATAAATAAAGTAGGAAATGAATGTAAAAGAGAGCAATAACACAAGTATTTTCTCTCTGTAAAAGATGCACCGTGAATTGTCATGTAATAGAAAACGTAGAATCCTCAGCAATTTGTGGAGGATGTGTTGCTGTACTTTATCCAGCCTTTATTATTGTGAATTGACATTTTGATGATTCTGCTTCTTATCTTTGAGGTTCACTATTCTGCATGAATATTACACTTCAAAGATCAAATGAAGAATCAATTTGACATAGCAGAGTTTATTTTATATCTTGAAATGAACTACCACCTTTTTGAAATAATGACTTTGTTCTGAAAACCCATGTAAATGTATTGAACCTCTGTGTGCTCCGGGCACAGTGATGTGCTGATCTCACACAAGAGTGGATTATGTGGGCAGGTTTGTCAGTCGAACGCGTGGGTAAATCTGTGTGTGTGTGTGCGTGTGTGTGTGTGTGTGTGTATGTGTGTGTGTGTGTGTGTGTGTGAATAGCAAAAAGAGGTTAGTTTACACATGTGAAATGGCAAGGGGATAAAAGCTTTTCTTTTTTCTCAAGTTTCTAAATATTTAATGAATATCTGTTTGATGTAGATTTGAATATGCATGTTTCTTATGCTTATAGGAGGAACAAGGCACAAAAGTTCTTCACTCTTAGAACTCAACTGTATAAAGACAATAAAGATCATAATTATTGTTTACTAAATACAAAGTTCACTTTACCTATCCATGCTCAGCCTAAATAAATGCAAAAGGCATAGTGAGTTGTAAAAGGGCAGAGACACTTGAATGACAGCTGTACCAAAGACAAAAAGGTGAATCTGCCACACTGCAGCCTCCATCGCTGAACAGACTGTTCCAGCTGTGCTTGAATAGCCCAGGGCTGGTGGAGCTTTGTGGAGCCCGATCAGTGATCAGCAATAATAGAGACGCTTTCAAATGTGGAAATCAATAGACGCTGTGTAAGCTCCATCAAACCAGGCCACGCCCTCAGCCGCTGTAAAGAGGACCCCCTACAGAACCCTGGTGCCAACGTGGCTATTCTGAACTAAACCCCTGCCAGCTTCATAATAGAACCAGACCAGAGCATCAGATAGGGACAGCAGGCTGCAGATTCAGCATATAATCATGCAACAACATAAAAAGACCAACAGACATCAGCAGCCCTGAACTCACTAATCTCCCTCACAGTAGCAGCTTTAGAAGTCATCTTTCCCTCCCTGGGCTCTGACGCTCAGATCAGATCCACTCTGGAGCTGTAACAGGTACAAAGAGGCCAGTGTTTTCTTCATTATAACTCTTGTTGTTACAACAAACTGACCCAGAAATGTCATGTGTCCTGCTCTGTTCAAAACATGTGCCACACTTTCAAGGTGACACCGAAGACTCACAGGGTACACAACATCAAGTGCGTAATTTAATATCTAGGGATAACTGTCGGCCATGACAAATTAGCTGGAGTAAAGCAAAAGAAAAAGTAAAATAAAATGACTGGCTCCGTGTGCTTTCTGCCCTTCAGCGTGACAAACAGCACCACAAAGCTGCGCAGTTTCCACTTAATTAATTACATTTCCTTTTGTTGCCACTCTGTGTTTGTTCTGTGCTCTGCAGGTGGGGTTGTGTTCCCCTCAGGACTAAACAGGTCAAAGGTTAGCTGAAATTTGGGGTATTGTGCCCTTAGCCCGAGGCCAAGCATACACCTTTGGCCCCAGGGTCCCCAGAAGAGCTTTATGACACAGCTGTTTGTCTGTTACCATCAAAGCAATCTAATAACACACACCCACACTATTGACTTAATTGATCAAATGGGTTTCCTCAATACGTCTTTATAAGGCAGAAGTCTATATGGAATAGAGAATTGCATTAATTGATCTAATTGGAATATTATTGTCAATTGTGGGTATGTTTTCATAGCTTAAACATTTGAAGGCAATTACATTACCAAAATAAATGTCAGTGAAGAGGTGCACTAACACTAATGCATCTTACAATCCATATGAAGGTATACGTAGTAAACTATTTATAATGCTCTGATGTACTCCCCTATGGGCATCGTCTCTTCCAGTGTCTCCTGGTAAAGTCTAAGCTCTTAATTAGCCCATTAGACGAGATGGCTTTAATGAAAGCAAATTAAACAGATCATTCTTTGTGGGCCTGATGATTGGAGGCTAAATGTTTCATTATACAGAACGTGGAAACAATAAATAGAAAAGGCCATGTGGTCTCAATGTGAAAGCTGTAGTAGAAGTCGTCCCAGCTGTGAACCATTGATTCTCCGGCTCTCATCAGACTGGTAACCATTGCAGGACTTCAAATTGGAAAAGGTCATATTCAGGTATGAGCGATCAATGCTGAACACTCAGTATTCTGTGAGTCTCATGTTATTGGACTGCAGGAGGCCTTCAAAACAATGACTCAAAGACAAAGAACAGCTTCAATAAAGAAGGTCAGGGCTTGTGATGGGGAGGTGTCGCACGGCGCACATCCATTCTGACAGTTAAAGTACAACACTGGGACAAAAGTAATATTGCTCATTTGTGACAAACACAGAGATGAAACGACACAAAAGAGGCTCGCTGTGAGGTACTGGGAGGAACATGCTGTCACGCCACACTGTCTGACGAGGGAATTCAATTTTCTTTCCACTATGAGTGTGTCCACCATTACTGACAGTTCTCACAAAGGAAATAGAGCAATGCAATGTAATAAAGCAGAAGACAGAACCAGCAATATGCCTGCTTGTGTAGCGCACTATTGTTTAGATTAGATTCTTGTAAACATCTTGCATACTAACATAGCTTATTATTATGCTTGGAGTTTGTTGAGTGGAGCAGGATCAGGGTGCTTAACAGATTTGGGTGCCCTCTTTTACCAGGTCCCTGGCTGTAGACTAGCTGAATACTGTGCTGGAGCCACAGGGAGTGACTCTCAATTAAAGTGGGCATTAATTACTAAAGGAGTGTTAATCAATCAAGGACAGATGGTGAGCATAGCCTGCAGATCATTTCACACCTTGGCTGGAGGTTATGGGAAAATATTGAGCGTGCGTTTTGCAAAGGCAAAGGTGCAAAAATAATAAATGCATTGAAAAGAAAACCTTCTCATAAGCAAATTTTTATCCAATTTTAAGTTTTAGATTGGTCACCACATTAAAAAAAAATCTTTAAATGTGTATAAATTTAGCATACAAAAATATATTAGCAAAGGCTTATGTAGTCCTGCTTGGTTTGGTCTCACAGTGATGACCTATGGCAGGCTACTTGGCCGAAGTGGAGCTCTCCTCTGGCCTGAGGCGCACACGCTCCATCTTCATTTGTACTCCCTTAATTAGCTTTGACAGTGAACTCAAGCATGGCTGAAAAATACCCTCCTTTTGTAAACACTGACTGAGAGACACATGTTCTCAACAATAGAAAGCCATTAGCCATTTAGGAGCCATTTGACACGGCAGACCTTTTGGGCACAATATGTCGAAGTGTTAATGTCATTTTAACTCAAGATGGGCAATTTCAGTAGACGGAAACTGAGCAAGCATAATGTTATGAACACTGCATTAAACAAATAAAGAACATAGGGTTGCAAACTGAAACAAATTGACAAGCATTAAAGTACATTAATATATAAAGAAGAGCAAACCTATGGGATGGATGAGATTGCAAATATTGGGAACCACAATATAGGTATTTTTTTATAGAATATTGCCTTAGGAGACACTGGGAACAAGGCAAGATTAAGAGTGCCCGAGGACAATTACACATAGGCGGGAGCGAGGATTGAACTGCCAACCTTGGGGTCAAAAATGTTGAAGATTATGCCTGAAGTGCACGGTTCTTTTGTCTACAATGTGCTCTCCTCACGACAGCAGCGAAACAAGCATTATCTGTGCGGTTCAAACACACACATATTGGAATCGCTGTTCCAGAAAGTCCAGTGCGTGATTAGAGCCCCTCACAGTTGCACAGTGGGCCAGTGCTTGTCAGTGCGGGTTTATTAGTTTGCTCTGGCCATAGACTGGAGTTGCTTCATCAAACAGGACTCAGCAGCAAAGGGAGCTTGACAGTGGCTTCTCCAGAGTCTGAACTGCAACACTTCAAAAGAGCCCGTCTGCCTTTATCGGAGGCTCTAACCAAAAGCATGGCATGAGCTCCAGTGCTTTTGATTCTACTGTTAGAGTCATACATGATTGAGTAAAGCCTAAGAGAGAAATGGACAGAGAGGGCAAGGGAAAAGACAATGGCAATTCAAGCCAAAAGTGTTAGGCAGGCATTAAAGGCCCTCTACCCGTGTATTTGAGCAAAATGTGTCTTGCCCCAGTGCACAAATAATGAATAAGCACTTGAACTCTCAAAAACAAAATAAGTCTGCATTTTATTGTCCAATAATCTGGTGCATAGTGCATGGTTAGCATGCTAGTTATTGTTTGCTTCCACTCTGGTCTCTTACAAACTCATCACAGTGAATAATTAGGATGCTAAGAATGCATGAGGTAAGGTAAGGTAAGTGAGGAACATCTAAATCAGGTAGAGTGCTTTTAGGACCACTGAGGCAGGTGAGTGATACAGGTTGGACAAGACACAGATGCCTCTTGTTATTCTCGCTTCGTCCACTCATGCCCACTCAGCTGTCCAGCCTTTCAGAGCTCTTTATTGTCTATAACCTGTCTCTCTTCTCCATCGCTCAATACAGATACAACCTTGTAGTATTGGGCCTACTGTGGGCGTGATGCATTGCTTTGACATACCAGAATTCACAAAGATCTCCCTAGACACACACCTAAATTCAAAACATGCTTATATATAGATGGTTAATTCCCCATTGGCTTTAGACTCCGATGGTTTTCTTGTTGCACCAATTTAAAGGTAAGGCCTGTCTACTTATCATATATATGACATGCTCCAGTGCACTGCATGGGTTGGGGGAAACGCTGATTTAAAAGAAAAACACGATTATGGCCGGACTTTTCATTATTAATGAGCAGAGTGGTCCAGCCATATGGCCCTATTGAGAATTGTCACTCAAGCTCTAATGAAGTTGGATAGTTGTAGTAGCTTCTCATGGGAGGTATGTCCCGCCCACATAAGAGAACAATCTCAGTGTGTACAATTTAACAAGCACACAGGACATTAAGTAGATGTGCCTATATTGTAGAAGAATCATGACTGGCAAATCTAATAGGAAAAGTAATTGGATTGGGGAGGAGCCTTCTTTTATTCACTTAGTCATTCATAAATCTTTATTCTCACCGGGAATGCAGGGGGACTGGACCACATCCCAGTAACTATTGACCTGAGATGGGACATGCTGGCCAATTAAAGACAAATGTTACACAATCACATCCATTTACAATCCATCAATGTTTTTCCAAGTGCTAGAATGACTCTCAGATGGAGGCAGGTGCCAGTCTTTCTGTTATGATGTGGTATCTCAAAGGTAAATCCAGAAATTAAGAACCTGATCATTAATGGGTGCTCGATCTCAGTATCCATGTGTCTCAGAATAATAAAAACTTTTTTTTCATGGCCAATGCTGATACCAATCATTTAGAAACCAGAACAAATACTCTTTAATAATATGTTTGGGCTGATATATGTTGGGATGACTTAGATAATATTCTTCAAATTATGTCATTTTAACTCCTTTTTACCACCGACCTTTCAGAAAGCAGTGAAATACATTTAGTACAGTTATCTCATATCCAAATGTTAAATAAAACGTGTGTATATTCTCAGCAGTAAATCAACCAAAGCTAAATATCCGCATGTGCAGGAGATGTAAGGCCAATAGCCAATATGCTAAACAGTCCAATTGTCGGTATATCTCTACTTAGGACCGTCACCATTGTGATTAACATTTTTAATAGCAAAAAGTTCTTAAAATAATACAGGATGACCACACCAGAAACACAAGATTAACAATAACTTGCCACCATGTTGATTTAACACTATAAACCAATTTAGTGACATCATTTGAAGCACAGCAACTATTTTTTGCATCTCAAATTTTTACACAATTTTGCAATAATAAAGTCAAATGTTTATGTTCAGGCTCTATGTTCATTACAAAACTCATTCTTTGGCCATCACTACCACACAGCTTTAATTGTATCTGGCCGCTAATCGTATACTGTTCATATGCAGTTCATATATTGTTGCAGCTGGATATTTGTGGCCCTAATTCGCATCTCTCATATGCTGTGTGGGTTCAGCTTACCACCTGCAGACTGTTCATGTGCAGAGAGGAAACTGCTATAAGCACTATGGAAATCCTCTGCTAGAATATGTGTCTATTCAAAAAGCATAAGTACACAAAGGGTTTAAAAAGACTATGGCTCTGAGGGATGAGTCATTTTGTATATGCCAAAACATGAACGGTTTACTGCACACAGCTGGCGGAAAAACAAAATGTATTAATTTTATTATTTATAAATAAATATATACTACAAATAGATTAATGTTGTTTGATGAGCTTGGCAGGAACATACCAATTAGTTTGCACAGACAGCAAAGCATCCCTATTTTGGTTTGAGCTCTTTTTAGAACATATGGCAACACTTTCAAGAGATGCCATTTCAGAGCATATTTGATAGTAGTGAAGGAAAAGGACAGTGAAGTTAGCAAAGCGTAGAAACAATTTAGACTATGGTTAGCGCAGGACCATGGCATACTCAAAGTCATTTCATACAACACAAGCTTCAGCAATTTACTGGAACAAGCAGCCACCCCACGATGGGGAAAAGATTGATCCGAACAAGGCCGAGTGTGTTTTCTTTGTTAAAAGTAATTAATCATTGTGACCACCAAGGAATAGGCTCTCAAAGGCAGAGCAGTGGGTTTGCCTGTGTGTTAGTCGCATAGAGACACCCGGGAAGGTGCATAAGTAGGAAGAGGATGGAGAGGGGTGCCAGGAAAAGGCTGTAAAAAACGAAATGAAGAAAAGTGGGAGAGACAGAGGAAGCATATGCACCCGGCACTATTTATTTTTATTCACATGCATGCGCTCAGGGGGAGCATAGGGCAATCCATCATAGGGCCTTATCCACACCCAGCTCACAGCTACAGTGCTAAGGGAGCAACTGAGTAAAGGGCATTAAGCAACTTCACGATGTAAAATGCACACTGCTAAAGTTTCAGTGCGGTTTAAAACACCAATAATATTTCATTTTTATTTCTCAGCAAAATTGAAACTGAATTAAAAGTCCTCTACTTTGCATCAAGAAAGTCCAGGCTGTCTAATAAAATTTCAAAACGTATATTTCCACTACCTTCTTGCCTCCATGAAGCTAGTGCCCTGATACTAAAAATATCTATGCTGCAGAAAAAAAATAAAATAAATAACTTTAAACACTGGCATTCTTGTTAGCAGTGTCTCCTCTCCACAGATCTGACCAGTAACTTGGATTGATGGCATTGCTTGCAATTATAATGCTATACACTGTAACATTCCAGGCAAAGCAATAAACCTACGTGGAGACAAACAGGTGTGAGCCTCCATATGTTAGGAGGCACTGGAAGAGAAATATGATATAATAAAAGCTGTTTTATGTGGTCACGTTCCTGATACTAAAAATAAGCTTAATTTCATACCTGTCACTATATCTTCATCATTGTTTTGTAAATGGCCTAGTTTGTTGGCTGCTCTGTCGCTAAGTGTGCACATGCCTTCTACACTGTAAATCCCATTAGTTCACACACGAGCTGCCCTTGAGCTCGCAGTGCTCCACTCCCCACCCACTAACACTGCAGTGATAACAGCAGCAGAAGCCCACCACCACAGAGATACAGCGCTGATCAATAACGTGGTTTCATCCACACACACTCGCACACCGGGGGAGGCCTGCGCTGCGGCACAAGCTTGAGGGGGGGGGGGTCTTAAGGGAATGGGCGTCACCGGCGGCTGGGAAAATTGGATGTGAAATGGTGAGGGGAACTTGGGCAGAAAGGGCAAGAGGTATAGTATCGCCATGACAATACTACGGCTGTTTGCTTGAGTCATATTTCGCTCCCTAAGCCACAGAGTGAGAAGGGCAGCAGCTGCGGCAGAGACAGCATTGAGAAAGCACTCATTGAATGGTTGGTTGTGCAGCCCTAGGCCAGGACACTAATAGAAGCAGAATCCAGGGACCCTTCTGTGTGTCAGTGTGTCTGGTGAGGAGAATACTAAAATCCTCCCTCTTGTGCTAATGATTACCCCAAGCAAAGTGCAGGTCCGCAACACCACTTTACAAATGAACATTAGCTAAATGTGCACATTCAAATTAGCCCTCTGTCCGGACATCTCACTGGCTCAATACCTGGAGGACACCGGTGGCTAATAGGGGTAAGGATATGGCTACACACTTTCAGCTTAGTGTATCTGCTAGAAATACAGGCAACACTTTACTGATACAATCTTTTTATATATAAATGGTTGCAGCGTGATAAATGGCAAAAAGGCACTGACCCCTCCCATATTGTACGGGTGTATATGAATTACCTATCTGAAACCCAGGGAGTGATGACCCCAGTCAATGGAGCCAACCCCAGCACCATCATTTACCGAGCTACCGGCCCGTTGTGAGACCCTCGCCGTAACTCACACACACGTACACAGGCTGTGTTTTACTATACCCGCGAGGATGCTGCTCCCTCACCCCCAGCCATTTCAACCGAATGACCCAGACCCAAATCTAATTCTAAACCTCCATAAGCGGGATCTACCCAAGAGAACTACTATTTTTCGCAGCTATATGTCGAACACGTACAGAGACACACAAGCGCAGTCTCTTAAGCAGGTCTCATAAGTTATCATTAGATGGCCCTGGTGTGAGTGATGGTCGATTAAATAATACAGAATGCAGACGCTGGGACATGTTACATCATGCTCACTGAGGTAATTATGAAGGATGAGAAGAGGCCACAACAGGCAGCTCTTGGTTTAATCTTATCTGGACAATGGAGACTTGGAGAAGCTCCTTATTGCCAGTAAGTGGGACTATTTTCACCTACATCCTCTGTTTTTAACCATATTCCCTTCCTCACTGTAGCAGGATGCAACAAAAAGGGCTATCTGATATTTTAAAAACCAGAACACTCGATTGGCCACTGCCTCACTTCGGTAGATTTGTTTTAGTTGATTCAATACAGTTTACAAAGACAATTTATCCTTGGACTTTGAATTTAAGTCTTGTTTTGTTTATTTGTTTTTTATAGTCACATTTTTAGGAGTCTATGCTAAAAAGAAAAGGAAAATCAACAGTTTTAATAATTTTATCTGGACAGTGGAAACTAATTTATATAGCTCTTTCATGTCAGCACATACTGTAAGAGGGCAGTTTCATATTCCGCTTACATCCACTGCTTTCTGCACTGAAAAATCTGTTGCAACATTTTTCCTAACTATTTCCCAACACCACCCATACCGCATCATTTATCATGTTGGAGCATTAAGATAACATCCCGCACTAAGCCATCTTCTGCTGCGAGTCTATGAATAAAGTTCCTAATATCCACCAGTGATGGCTCATTATGCTGGCCTATCACGCTGGGGTTCTTTTAAAGGGTTTTCTCTCCTGGGTAAAAAATAAAAATTACCCTACATAGTACTGCTACTCTGGCATATAGTGCAACCGGATTAAGCATTCCCGTTTGAAACATTTTTCTGGCGGTCCTCCCCTGAGTCTAAGCAGATGAAGAGAGTGCTGAAGTGTTCACACTGAATTACACTGAACCTGCAGTGCTCCTCATTGGCCCATGGGAATGTCCTTTCTTCTTCTGGGGTCTGAAAGCTAAACAATCCCAGGGAGAAGACCAGGAGGGCTCTCATCTGCTGTACAAACATGGTCCACACAGATATGGTGGAGGAGCAGCAAGCTGTTTACAAGGCTAAGCTGCAAAAAAGATCATATCAGTGAGTGCAAATAAACAGCTTGGTAAAATATTAATCTCATTTTATCAGACTAGATTAGTCTCTTTTTTCATAAAAGCAAAATAATAATAATTAAAACTGTAACACTTACTGCAACAGCCAAATATGAATAAACTTTGGAGCTATCAAAACTTTGTCGTTAGTAAAGTAAATGGGGAATGTAAGATAACAAAATATAACATAATAATAATCTGATACACTGCTGTTTGAATAGAAAAAGCACAATCTGCCTGGAACACGTGTCGTCTTGTCAGTCATGTCCCTGTGTCTTCGGTGAAAGTGTCTCAATTGCTTCTTAGCAATTTGGGCACTTAACAGCTTGGATATTTATGCCCATTTTCCAGTTAACCTTTGAATATAAAACCAATTAAATCTGGACTCTGAGTAATAAAGACAATTCACCCTGATCATGTGCTACTCAGATGAAAAGTAAAAGGGATGACAGTCCCAGGGCGTGGCCCAGGCATGGATCCCCTCTCCGTCTGAGCGCTCTTATTACAGCCGTTGCTGGGGGAGACTGCAGTAATTACTCAGCGCCTCACAACACCTTTTGGACTCTGGGCCAGATTCGATGTGCTGCTCCAAATGTCACACACCTTAGCTGGCAATTAAACAGTGCTCTCCCTTCAGTGACGCTTCTAATGGGCTTCCTCTGCTCCAGAAAAGCTGGGAGGGGTTGTCATAGCACAGAGTTGTATTGTGCCTGAAACAAGGAAAATTAATTTATTATAATATCACTGCTAATGAGAATGACTTTGTAATACAACGCTTAAAGATATGATTGAACAGGGTTTTTGTTCAATGAGGAATGTATGAAGAATTCCCTACAACTCACTAAATCATTATAAATCTAAGCCCATATGATATTAGAACAAGTCAAAATATGCTATTTTAAATGCCAGGATTAAGCAAGGCATAATCAGGGGTAAACTGAGGACACAACAGCATTTTGTGAAGCGCTTCTTGTAAACCACTGATGTGATATTGGAGCTTTTCAAAATATACTGCACTGAATTTTAGTTCTTTCAAACTATTTAAGATAGTAATGTAACCGTTCTCTTATCACAGGCATAATCCCTTTGACATTCCATCACTATATGTAGCCTACATTAATTTATTATAATTGGTGTTTTATGGTACAGTGCTTTTAAAGGGCATTTTCCTTTATCATACAAGAGGGGAAATATTGTTCACTAATTGCCTTCAAATAGTCAAAACACAGGGTTCAAAGGTCACCCACTCTTAATGCTTACACCAGCTCAAGCAAAGCCGGACACTGGTCTCCTGTCAGAGCTCATTCAGCCACAGTCTGCTCAGCTGGAGTCACGTTGCAAACTAAGTGTATCGTCCAATTAATGGGGCCGTATCTGCATGCATGTCACTATGGCAGCTGCCTGGCCCCTCCCTTCTTCCCGGGCGCAGCTACAACTGGTGCTCAGTGTTTATGTCACCTCTTAATTGCATTTTTCCCCCTCGACGGTAGAGGTATGGCATTGTGCAGACGCCCTGAGGAAGAAAAAGAAGGTCAGGCTGCCAATTTAGAGCTGGCAGGTCGAGAGTAGCAGCGGCACTTAGTTTCGCTTGAGAAGAGAATGGAGGGCTGCTGCTGCTCGTCTATGGAAACCAGGACAAACAAAAGAGATAAGTGAAGGGGAAAGGAAGACAAATCCCCGTCCTCCCTGCGCTGTCTGCGGACTCAGGAGAATGACATGGGCTTATACAGAGGAGCCCACACGGCACTGCCTACCTGTGATTGAACAGGGACGCACCAGAGCAGAGGAACCCATTCTGCAAAGGACAATTTAATGTCCTGAACCTCGGAGAATTCCCCTACAAATATATATCACTGATATACACACACATGGTTCGGGCTGGAAGAGCATCCGCCAACTGCTCGATAAAACCTAAAAAAAATGATCAATAAAGTGAAATATCAAAACTTGTTCAGTGCTTCAGAATGAACTATAAGACAATATATTTGCAATAATCTCTTCACTAGGGTTAAAGGTCAGATATGTAGAGTGACCTCCACCAGAAAACTAAAACAGTTCACCATTTAAATAAAATAAATCAAACAGGTTTAATCAAATCTATATTAATATATGTATTAATAAAGGCTCCATCCTCTTTTTGTATGATGTTTTTCTCAGTTATTTCAACATATTCAACATAGTTCTATAGACACTTTTTTCCTTATATTATAAAAGTAAAACAGCATGCTGTGGCACAGTTATAGTCTTTGTTCAAGCCGCACAAAAACTTCACAAAGGAAATACAATTCAGGACTTTTAAGCAAAGTTTTGCGTCCCAGTTGTGTCTGGCCTGAATAGATATGGTTACACATTCAATGGCTTTCCATTTACTACGTATTTCCATTAAAGCCTCTCAATAGTACAATGGTCAAAGGAAAGGCGAGTAAAGGAAGAATCAAAAGAGCACAGAGATATAATTCAAGTACATTTGGAGCACCACTCACACAAAATCAACCCAATAAAATCTGACAATGAGTAAAACTGAAAATTCTGCAGTTTAAAAAAGCCTCTGACCAGGCAGTCCGAGCGTTCTGGGACACCAAAAGAACAGGGCTACTTGAGAAGCAGTGGGTATAATCTCTATAGATCCCTGTATTTGCATTCCAGTGTGTCTAGCCTGGGCTGTCAGTCTGTCTCTCCCGTTAGTCTCGGTTAGAATCCAAAATGTCAAAGCTGCAAGTGGGAAGGACATGGCAGCTCTGGTCAGGGGTCCATCATGGGTCAAGAACTGGGTTCCGCCCAGGAGGATGTTTATGGAGAAGGATGTTTTCTGAAAGCACTGAGCCGTGAAGGTCTAGTCTAGTCTTTAATGCAAATATCACTGTGCTACACAGCAGAGAGCTCACAGGCTAATTGCTAACGGATGCTAACAGAAAATACTGTGTCACCTCATCATTTATCAACAGCAGAGCAGGAGCACAGTGAACATAGATCATAGATCATAGAAAGAGTAAAGCAGAGCATAGCTGCAGATGAGGAGGTGAGAAAATCAGGTCAGCCTTCAAAGGCCTGACCATCACTGCAGTGTGACCTGTCTGACCCGCACAGAACCCACTGTTACACAACTGCAAATGTTGCCACATGACTCCTGCAGCTGCCTCTGCCCTTCACTCAAAACCAACTTTTACTGAAGCCAGACAAACAATGGCTGTAATTGACACTTTGGTTCATTTCAGAGTTATATTTACCACAGCATCCAGACAATACACACATAAAAGCAGGGGAAAAGTAACTGGAAAACAATATATATTACAAACTTCTAGACAAAAAGCCCAAACACACCCAATTCGATTCTCAATTCCCAACACAGTAAAGGACATAACCACTGCTGGGAATCACCAGCACTCGGCTTTCAACTGGGCAAAAAGCCGCAGGGCCCTTTGAACACAGCGCTGTGAGCTGAGAGCGCCCCAGTATAGACCCCGAGGGAGGTCACAGCCACACAACAACAGCTTATGTTTTTTAAACACAAACACAAAGAGATGCACATTTTAAAAAAATAACATTTGAAAAGACACTGCTGTGAGGGATGAAGGTGTTCACAAGGCTGGGGATTTAATGCCCAAGAGAAGCTGAGGCAGACATCAGAGGTAATTTCTGCATAGATATAAATGCTATTAACACAAAATGAATAAATGCTGTTTCCAAGGCTGCCCTCTTAAGGTCCTCTGTATATCCTTCAGCCCTGTCTATAGGGATCAGTGCCTTTCAGAAGTGCTCATTTTGATGATTCTGGATCTTCACGGTCTCTGTGGAGCAATTACGGGTGCACTGTCAAATACCAGGATGCTCAAAAGGACCTGTTCACCGCCTGGGGGGCCCTTTCACACCCTTTGAAACCCCAATTTGAACCCCTGTGGAAGTTGGCACACGCTGGCTCTTGAACTCTAATGAACAGAGCACCAGACAAACCGGGACAATAATGAAAACAGCATCTGAGTCAACACTGGGACTCACCTATACCTCAACCTATCAACCTCCAACATCACCCCAGGCCCCTGCAGCTACGCCTTTCAAAGTCAGCCCCCATCCATTTCCACTCCCCTGTGCACCGCCGCTTATTAGCGCAGGGAATTCTGTGTCCAAGCATAAACCCTCATACCCCACCCACATCTGAAGAAGCCCCCATCAATGACGACTCTATTCAATCAGTTTTTTTCCTTTTTTGCCAGAAGGTTAGAGATCTCAGCGGGACCAGTCTAAACGCTCCTCATCACCAGCTCAGCATGTGTTTCATAGGTGCGATAGCAGTGTTAGCCCACCGCCTTAATTAACTGTCTCCTGGGGTCGCCATGGCACAATCGCAAAGGGTCCCGGTCAACTCCCGGTCCCTAAAGGAGGAAGTATATGTAAAACAGTACAGGAACTGATGAAAATGCAAGCAGGTGGCATTCAGACCAATTAGACTGAGCCAGACAGGATGGCACTGGAGTAATCGTTGCATGAATAACACATCAGCAGTGAGTTGTTAGGTGCGATTGGCGAGAGGCCCGTCACCTGGGTTCTACAGTCTAAGTGATACCCGGTCTGATAATACATAGCATCCTCCCAGAGCTGATATTGTGAGACTTTTTCACACCATGACAACCGCACAGCTAATTATCATGGCTGAACATAGCACAGCGGCTAATGTAAATGTCAGTATATAAAAGAGAGACTGAGCCCTCATCAGAATAGCTTTGACTCGTGCCTCGGTGATCAAAGACATGTCATGTGGGAAGCACAGAGTTGAGCCTGGGTAAATGAAGGCTATATTCTTTCATACATGAGAAGTGCTAAATTATTTATACTCATATTATCTACAATAATGGCATTTGTCCAATTGCACATTCTTTCAAAGCCCCACCCACACCCCAGGCCACTTGTTTAAATGTGTCAAGAGTCAAATAAAGAATTTATCAAGGCAAATACAAGAGAGGTGAATGTGAAGCAGCGTATCCCATTCATATAGAGAATAACCTGTCACAAATCACCACAGTCAGGATAAAAAAGATCCCAATGATATAGTTTATATGATCTAAAAAATGTAAAATATAACTTTGGTTAAAGATTTGGATGCTTTAATAGATTCTGTAACATCATTTACCACACAAAGACATTACTAAACATTTAAAATTAAAATTAATATTCTGACAAATATCTATGTCTTTTTCTGTATTAATTTCCAAATTAATATACAGTTTTAATTAGAATCTAATAGGCCAAGAGCATGGTAATGGCAACATAATGCATTTTTAATTGCACTCACTGCACCTTCTCCATCATATTACAACGGTAATGGCTGTGGCCTTGGTGAACAGAGCCATGCAGCAGCATAGAGCTCCACACAGAAGTGCAGTAGCTTTTCCCTCATGATGGAGAACCATGTGTCTGTTCTGTGTTTTTCAGTTTTGGGAATAATCCGAGAGAATATCCAAGGCATGAGGAGATTTATAAAGTGTGCTTGTGGGGGGTGAGTAAACGTAGGCCCAGTGCTGTGTGTTTCAATCAGATTGAGCGGGTGCAAGCACAGCACATTATTCTCCCCTGCTCTGCATAGCGCTGCGCTAGGCTATGTCCTCCTGCTGTATTAGCGTGATGTATGACCCGGGCGCCGTACTACGCCACACCAGGACACACACACTCCACACACGGCTCTGAGCTGCCTCTGCATGCGCCTTTTTCATTCCACCTGTCAAACAGTTATTCATCTCCCATTCCCCATGTGCCGGTCCCTCCTCTGCTACCACCAGCTCTATCTCCACACCCACCTCCATCTTTCTGCCCTATTGTATCCATCACTCTACTGTCAATGGAAGTTTTTGACAGAAGCTTTGTTTTTCTTCAAAAGCGTTGCACTACTATGAATGTTCACCTTGAAACACTTTGTCATATTCACTTTGCTTGTAAAGTATTATGCCTGACTATACCACTGAAGAAGAAAGTGCAACCAACAAGATCAGAGGGGCTTGACACATGTGCCCACCGTGTGAGGTGGTGGTGACAAGGAGTGATGGCTCTTTCCAGAAGTGCCACTGCAGTCTATGACAGGCAGTCACAGGAATGGGAGAAAAACTACCTTTTCAGATCTACAAAGTAATTCTGCATAACACAAGCTGTCAGTTCAGAGACAGTGTGCCGAAGAAGAGCAGGCCCTGTGAGGGGAGGGGGGGGAGGAGGCAAAGGTTAGAAATGTAATCTGAGAAAGACAATTACAGTCACTTACAGATGGCTTTGAGCGGCAGGCCTGTTTTTATCACAAACGCTAATTTGACTCAATAGTGTTTATGAAGAACCAATAAGACAAGGGACAAGAAAGAGAAGAGTGTCACAGCAACCCACAGCACTCTCAGTGCTTCCATTAGCTTTGGCTGTTGGCCACAGAAATACTTAATGAGATAGCTGTGTGCAGGCCCGAGCTTTGTCATGTTCTTTCATGTTTAGTGTATACGTCTTATCATTAAACACCGCTAGATCATAGTTGATGGCTGCTTTAATGATGTGTGAATAAAAAGTGTATAATGTCACTGACATCTATGTAAAATGTACATGAGAAATGTGTAATAAAATATGTATGTTTTATATAATAACTGTCATCATAATGGAATCATTAAAAATACTCTGCTTATAAAATCCTCTTTTTCTCAAGCAACTCAAAAGGAGAAGTACATCATTTTCAAACCATCTATGGTCAAGATAATTCATTTGGATACATCCAAGGCCTGAGCAAAAGTGAGGCACTAGACAGGCAGGGCCCGCTCCACTCTCTTAATCACACTGTGGAACTGATTCAATTCATTTGGCCTGGGAGCAGATATAGAGCCATTATGTCCTTATTAACAGAGTACGGAGGTGGGGCCACACCTGAGTGCTCTGGAAATGGGCAAACTGTGCCGCTTCAATGAGGAGGGAGGAGAGGGGCATCTATTTAAAATGTGGGGGCTAAATTTGATTAATCCATAAACTGATTTACAACATCTGATAATGTGCTGGTAACACTTCCACATGGGACTGCTGTGATTATATCAGCTATGGTTCATGGTTGTCTCAGATGAGGTGACGCTGTGGGCTCACACAGAAGTGGCCTAATTTAATTACCTATAATACAATGTTACAATGTCTATAAGCCTATATATAATGACATATGATGTGGGACATATTTCTATTATGGAGCTGAATGCATTCAGAATATAATGTACAGACAACATGTTCAGTGAAGACATTTCCAAATAAATATTTCTTCATCAAACACAGAAAGGTCAAATACAGTACAGGTGAGTAGACTGATGTCAGGGGAAACACACTCTGGACCTCTGGAGCTGGAGAAGCAGGAGGAGCTCTTGACTTGGACGGATCTCCGGGATGGTATTTCCGGAATGTTTAACCAAAGCCTCGGAAAGCTCTTGGGACGCTAAAATTATACACCCTCGTTCAAGGCTTCAAGCAAATCTGTGAACAGTTACTTGCCACTCAGAAGAATGCAATTTATGTGTCTGTTTACCAACACAAGCACTTTGTTCTGAACCCCAGGAGGGTCAAGTTCCTTCAGCCAGTCAGTTTCTATTCACTATCAAGGTATGCGAACAAGCTCCCACACATGGGCTGAGTTTGATAGAAGACTTTTTTAGACTGATCAAAGAGAGGCTTTCAAAGTGAAGCCAGTTCTGATCCTGCTCTCACATGATCGAGGGGCTACATGGTTCACAGAGTACTGACGTCACACAAGATCACCACAAAAGCAGCCATCTGGAAAAACAGCACACCTATTACCTCGAATGATGAAGACATGACACTTGTACCTTAACCCCTGTTACACAGAACAATGGGTGAGAGGTTCAGACTCCCCCATATTTTTCTGTACAGCCTTGCCCTCATCGCTTATAGTTATTAATTACATGTTGTTGAAGACAAAACTGCAGAACAAAGAGAGGAGAAAGATGGCGCACACTGTCATCATGGTGGCAGAATTAGCAGCTCCCACCCTCCGGGCAGGCCTCTCACACACACGTGTCATTAGCTATCTATTCTCACCGCTTTGATTGATGCTCCCGCCCTAAAACAGCCAAGCGTCACTAATCATTTTATATGAGACTACATGCAAAATTGAGAAAATTGACTAACCATTAACAAACTGTTTATTTTCAAAGGCGGGTGTTAAGTGTCTGGCACCTATTTTCACTGAATGTTCAAGCATTGGCTACGGAGCAGAATTACATATTTTTGTTAATTGATTTTTTCAAAATAATTCATTTACTAAACTATGCCAGTGTAAAATGCAGTTGGGTGTGTAATTGAAAGAGTGAAAAAATCTGTGATCTAGTGTAATGTTTAGCGTAAATGAGTGTTTATACACATTTCATACTAAGCATGCAAAAATCCTACACTATTGTTGTTTTCATTCAAACCTATTCAGAGTTTACAGAAAATGCATAGTCAACTTTCAGACCAGTGTTGTCTGTCAGTAAGACAGCCACACTTAACAGTTGCAGAATGTGTGTGAGAATGATAAGATGAGACTGGGGGAATCCTGGGAAAGCTGTGAGGCGTTTGTGAGTAATCTGACCCAGAGGGCAGGCTTAGGCTGAGCCATGTACTAGAGGACAATGAGCCAGAGCAGTGCACAAACTTACACACTAGCAGTTCCCTTAAATGACTTTAGACATGCTTTCGTCCGCAGAAAGAGATTATGCCAGTTCATTTCATTTTTATTCAGAATATTTACATGTGTGAATTTGAGTCTATACGGTCTGATAATGGCAGTTTGCTACACCTCCCTCCTACTATCAGGCACACAGCTGTTCAAATGTGAACTCTTTAAAAGAAATCAATTTCTACAGCTATGAGATGAGAGTGTAATGCAAAATGAATTTGCATTTCTCTTTTTAATCTGGTTCCTCAACATGTTTGAGAAATTGTGCTGCCGCTGCCAAATGTAATATATTGGCCCCTTCTCTCCACAAATGGGCAAAGATAAACATATAAACAAGGCCAACAGGCAGCACACCTCCAGCCGGACTGTGGCTGTGAGAGATGAGGATTGACAAGGTGGTGAGTGGTAATCGCAGGCAGGAGAGGATCAAATATGTATGAAGAAAAGGCATCTTCCTCTTGGTCCCAGGAGGACAGTCCACAAGTGTAATCTGTATGCTGTCTCTTCTCACACTCCTCTTGTCGTTCCTCAAACTCATTCACCCAGGCACAGCTTATTTGTGCTTTTGAATTGAAAGATAACAACAATACATTCAAGATCCTTCCGCAAGTCTCATGTCATGGTTAGGCCCTGTCTACTACTCGTACCGCACGCTCTGTCACTATCGCCTTCCTTTCAAATGACTGTACTTCCCCTCCAATACTACCACTCAGGGTAATTTATGCAGTGATTTATCCCAGCACATCTCGTGACCACCTGTCATGTGGAGATAGCATTCGTAGTATTGAACCAATGCAATTACCCAGCAGGGGGTCTGAGGTTCAAGCCACATCTTAAGGCAGAGGCACCTTATTACAGTCAAAGCTAAAACCAGTTCAGTCAAAGCTTGGAGGATAGGATCTGTGTGCAGTAGGAAGTAGACATGACGTAGGTAGAATCATGCCAAACACAACAATGGCACAGGAATGACACAGAGAAGCGTGGTATCATTAAAGTGTGTGTGAAACTGATGATGCCACAGATGGCCACTGAACTGTAGAATGTTGCCATCTTCCTAATGGCAGCCAATTTAATTGAAAATCCACTTCTCGGTTTGAGAGCAAACAATCCACTGCAGAAGAGCTGTAGGACACTAGTCTGTGGCTACACAGTTAGCGGTGAAAAATCAAATGAGGACAGAGCCGGGGAATGGCTAGAAGACAAAGACATAACATAATGTAAAGACAAGCACAGAATAAAATAGGTCAGTGATACAGATGGAGGATGGGGAGTCACAGATCGGACGGAGATAAACTGGTGAATGAACAGAAGCTCGAGGAAATAAAGGAGACGGAGAGTGTTGTGAATAGAGAGCGAGGGGGGGACGGCCAAACTCCAAGCTCAGCACTCTTCTTCAGGCTCACTTTCCAGGACATGATTAGTTTGGAGTGATGATGACATGTAATGGTGAAAAGAAAACCCACTTCTACTTTTACTAAAACTCTCCCCCACAGACATATGTGAAAACAGCATTTATGAATACAAACTCTTGGGATTTGTAATACACATTTGCAGCTCAAAACAGAATACTTAATGTGTGCCGCTTTGTCACACAGCAGCTCATAAATTAATTTCCCATTGATAGTCTCATCTCACAAATATCCACTGATTGCAAATTTGTATTCTTAATTAAAAAGATCCTGCATTTGTTAAAATTAAAAAAGTGAAAACACTTAAGATAAGTTTCTGACAGAATTGTTTTGTATTTAACTAGTGAAAATGATGTCTGGTAAGCCAGTGGCATCTCTTTTCACAGGCAGGATGCATATAAGAATGAATTAATATGAAAAGCACTGAATAAAGGGCAAGGATTGTCCATTTCTGCTGAGAACGTGATGGCTGCTTGACACAAACACAAGCATCGCTTCACTGCAAAACACAGCAACCAGCCCCCTGCAGGGCACTCGGCCTGCTCTAACCATGCACTAGAGCGGAGAACAAAGACAAGGAGAAAAGCATGAATACATCAGGAAGAAAGCTAATTGACTCCAAAACACTTGTGGGGGGTTTAGGGTGTGTGAGCCTGTACATGCCCTCGCTACTCTCATTACGCTCTGGCTTTTTTCAACTTACAACCTCATTCTCTTCCACAGTTTCTTGTAAACTAAACTCTATTTGTCATCTCTGCAGGGTTATGCCAAGGTCCATTTTTGTAGCTATAAACTTTTCGGAGTTTACTTGAAGCCAAGTAAAAAGTACATAGTTTAGTTTATACTTGCATTCATCATCCCTTACCCTTGCTGCAGACAGATCGGGTGCAGAGTGGCCACTCCCTGACCTCCTGCTGAGGTACTTAGTTCCAGACAGTGTCCTGGCCTGGCTCTACCTCAGAGAGTCACAACCTGCTCCCAGGCCGGCACCAGATTGAGTCAGTCTGTGTTAGCCCTGCTGCGGCTAATGCAAATACAATCCATCTGCTAATTCTAATCCAGTCACCTCCAGTGATGTGCACGCACAGGCACAATACATGAGATAGAGGGGCCACTTCAAACATGATTAATTGATAGCATCAGTATTATTAGAGTGCCACTGTACTCCATCACACCAGATCATCAATAATGATAAAAAACAAGATCTATGCCCTGAATGGCAGTACTTGAGAAATAGAGATATGCTGCACAACCACACCAATGCCTCCACACTGTACTTGAGCCTGAAGAAAAATATTTTTTTTTAAATGAAAGAGTAAAGATGGAGGGAAGGATCATGGGAAAGCAGCAGTTTGAGGGTGCGAGCAGATTAGCTGTGGTTAAACAGAGCAGATACATGTACTAAATGTGTTGCTGATAATCACTCTATTCCAGAGGATTAGCCCATATTCTTCACACAGCTCCCATAGTAACACTATTGTCCTAAAACTGACTTATAAACACTGAGTGCTTTGCCACTGTTACTTTTGTCAAAATCCACCAGAAGGGTATGAGCTCTGACCCAGTGTGGCTTAGAGATATCGACCAAAAGCACATTTGCATTTTGCAAAGGCTCACAGCACATTATAAATGAGTTGGTACATGTGTGCGTGTGTGGATGTGGGGTGCAGCTCAGTCTAAGGGAGCCCATCCCCTGACTTCACACATCACATGCATGCTGCATGAGTTCTTTCCCATAATCTCATTTAAAGCCCCTTCACACACCATAATTCAATTCTCTTTTCTAGACAATGACCATGTCATCTTAATCTGGCAGGTAGATTATACAGCATCCCACACAGGACTGCTAATGCCCAGGAAAACGCTGGGCCTATTGTGCACTTCTTCAAGGTTGGATAGGCAGCTGTAGATTGCTCTAAAGGATTGCTTCTGCCACTCACTTTTTCCCCTCTGTTTTGCCTTCAAAATTACAAATTCTCGCTCTTTTCACCATTTCAGATTTAGTCTCGCTATGGCATTTAGTCATTACCCTTTTGAAATCCTACTTGCTGCTGTCAGAAAAGTAAAATGTGTGATTTTTCATGTATATATCCCCAATGTTAAACTGACAGTATGTTGAACCAGGTGTACTGACCAGACAGAGGGTGTGAGTGCATAAAATGACATTGCTCAGACCTGGCTGAGCTTGTATTTAGTTTATCTGTAGCTCCCAAGTGACAAAACAGGGAAAACCAAATTAAGCTAATAATTGCTACTTATACAAACCGTCCTTGATGTTGATGTCAGATTTTAGACATTTTAATTATGGTCAGTATTCAGCTCCAATAGTGAAATGCACTGGAGTGGCAGGTATGTACAAACTGCCTGTCTTACTGTGTGGACCTGATGCTGCCTCTCCGGCTAGCTCAATCGGATTATGGCTAAACCATTGAGCCATAACAGGGCCTATAGGGCCTCTTTCATACCTTAACCACTTATCCCACTTTGATCCACCCAGCAAGGTTCCCCAAACTGCACATAACACATCCTCTGTTTGTGTGAGTACATCTGAATGATAGCTCAGGGATATAAAGTTAATTGGGTGGTCTCTGTGAAATCAAACTGCACAAATGAAAAGATAAATGTGTGTGAACAACAAGTCCCCTCTGAGTGATCCTGTTCCAGCTCCATGGTCCGACATGCTCTGGTCCTCGGAATCAAAGCCAGAGCTCAGCTTTGCCCCTCCCGTTTCTCAAACAGAAATTCTTTTGTGCTATCCTGCTAATCAAGAGCAGATACATTCCTAACAATTGGACACATAACAAACAGATACAAGCCCAAACAAATAACCACACTGAGAAAACAGCTCAGAATACAGTAAAGAACAGAGCGACAGGCATTGAGAATGACATCCCAGTAGGACGTCAACAACACTCATAACGCTTATTTTCCACAGAAACGTCTTCACTTTTATCAGTACATAATAGGTCAAGTCAGAGAACTTTGAACTCTGTGTACATCTTCTGTATGAGACAAAGACAAGCCAGCATGTACAGTACCACTTCATGTGGTGTTGCTAAACTCAATGAGAGATTGCATCAATAGCCTTCCTCTTTCATGCTTTAGAAATACATTAGAGAGTAGAGCAGAAGGTTCCTTGTGCCTGCAGGCTCTTCCAGAGGAGGTCTTCTCCTCTGATCAATCCCCTGTGTCCGTTTGTAGGTCAGCCAATAGGCCAGTGGAGCAGACAGGCCCAGTCAGACAGGTTTTTCACTGACTTTGGTCTTCCTCCACTGACCAGAGGGAGGCTGACTCCAGCTGGACTGACTTTGCCTTGTTTCTCTTTATCTCCTCTGTTGCAGACTGCAGTTGTTTTGGTGTGACATGATGCTGTATTGTCTTTGCTATACAAGAGTGACAAAGGATGTGCAAGCTGCAAGTCTGTGGGGCAGAAGTCTGCCTTTAAAATGATCTTAAAACAAGAAAGAAAGAAACAAGAAATACTAAATTACAAAAACAAGACACATATAAAGACCCCGTCTAAGAATATCAAGATATCACATTTTTGTGCATAATCAGTGTGAGAAGAGACATTATGATTTGATGCTTATTCAAGATAATTGTCTAAACAGAACAGTCTGTACTTTTATAATTTGCTTCCACTTTCTTTATGTCTAAAGATCACTGTTTTTCCAGTATCTGATTTTATGAAATTAACTTTCCTGAACAATAAGGTAATGTTAAAAGTGTATGTTAAAAGAGTACAATGCATTGAAATAACATATTTCTAAAACGGTTGTGATTTTGAGTTCTTAAGATAATATTGCAACCTGAATAGTCAGGATAGTCAATTAAGAGATAGTATTGACATTTCTAACCCCAATCTTCAAATACAAGAATACAGACCTAAACTCAAAGGCTAAAATAGAACAAAACCCTGAGAGATATGAATACTAACCAGTGGCTTTAATTGTATCCTGAACTTTTAAAGGTGCATTGTGTAACATTTCTAGTAGACATTACAATTCAGAACTATGCAGAGTCGAGGAATTACTGATTATTTTAGCAATAGAAACACTTGTAATAAATCATGTCCAGCAAAAAAGTTGTGATGTATGAAAAAAAATCTAAATCTTCAAGCTCTTCAAGTTGACTGCATTTTGGCACAGCCGTGTTAGACCTTAGCTGTGGTAGGGCATAGGGAAAGTTCAGTATATTCACTTCATGATAACCTCAGGAGGACTGCAGAGGAAGAGGAGAGTGGAAGCCTATTGTAGCTTCACAGAACAATAGAGAGTGTGCAAGCCAGCGGTGTAAAACTGTCTGTGGTTGGACCAGGTGTCTACAGAGGGAGTCCCACGGGCCTCTTTTTAAAGACATGCTTCAGCTATCACGACGCACTCACTGCTTCTGAAGAGAGACTGCATCATGAGAGAAAGACAAGACAGCACAGCAACTACCGCTATTGATCGGGTGCAGCAATGGAAGCACGTGAGAGGATAATGAAGGCACGGGCACGCATGTACTGTAAAATAAAAGCAAATATAATAAACCGATCATAACTACAAATGGAAGCAAGCTATATAAAAGACTTCGCAAAAATATGTTTCGTCGAATCGATACGCCATTTAATGAACACCAGGAGGCAGATGATTTGCTGGAGGGAATAAGCCTAAAGGAAGAAATAGCACAGTAAATGTTTCACTACAACAGATTCAAACAAAGGAATAATACAAAACATTCCCATTGTTATCAGACTGTAAGGTGTAAAATAGAAATACAAAAAAAAATCTCCAACCTTCAAAGGGGAAAATGACCTCAATTAGGGATGTAAGGGTTTGTGAACAGGAAGGACAAGGCTAAATATAACCTCACACTAGATTGAGTCCACCACCAGTTGTAGTCCCAGTCACTATTAAAAAGACAGCTGGCATTCACTCATGTTCCCACACTGTGAACCAACTCCCGCTGCACCTAGCAATGTCAAATGCCCCATTCAGGCAAGCCTAAATATTTAAACAGTGCATGTAGAAGCCAATCTCCTACAACCACTTGCATAAAAGATTTAATACCCCACTGACATGATATCTAGTCAGCAGAGAGTTAGTCGGGAGACGAGGAACTGCAGTTAGACTCGTGCACTGGCTAAACGCTGCAAGGACAACTGTGGAGACAAAGATGCACAGAGCAGCCAAGCGTGGGTCAAAGTCAAGAGCAAGGCTGAAATGCACAGGACAAGGTAAATATCTATACAAACATTTATCATGGCCCAGAAGTAGAGCAGGGAGGAAGAGCTTTGTGAATCCCATCAGTCATGGCTTTGGAAACTAAGGTTAAAACTACGCCAGTGCATTCTCTGCTGGAGCGAGCAAACAAACCAAGGACAGGGGGCTTTGCTAAAGAAAATAACAGCTCTTATTGTAAACACATAACTTACAGTGCTGAAGTGGACTTGGACGTGGGAGAATAACAAGGATTTCTGATAGGTTCTATACTCCGTAGTGTTTTATGATTCACAGTTATAGTGACACAGCAGTGAGGCTATTGGGTTTGCAGTTAATGGGAGTGTGTAGTGGACACAAATGGGGGCAACTTGTATACAGTCCATTCTATAGAAGGAGTGTGATACAGATGCGGATACAGGAGGTGACCCGCACAGTGACAGGGTGGGACGTGACTTGATTAAGAATGCTGTAAGAGTGATAAAGTACCACCTAAATCCACCCACATCCCGTGACCCTGCAATAAGTCAAACACCAACGACAAGCACATGAACCATAAATAATCCTGTCTAACTTAGATTGGAGGAGCCCTTTTTGGCCCAAGTTTAGATTTATTTTTCTCAGGGGTAAAAGTAGAAAACAGGTTTTCTGGACCGAGCACAACAAAGTGAGTTTAAGCACAACCAGTGTTGACAAAATACACAGATGCTCATTTGGATGACATGCAGCCAAATCAAAACCCCTTATTACAATCTCCTCCTTGCCGCAACTAGTGTAATCAACCAATACAACAAATCATGTGAGGTTACCAGAGCAGGTGCCTGCTGCAGAGCCCCTGTAGCCCCCGTGGTTTCAAAGCCAATATTCTTCACTAATTTGAATAAAAAAATCAGCAAACATTTGCTGGACCATTCAGGCTAATGTCCAATCTGTTGCTCTCTGACACAGTGCCACCATGCATCTCATTTCCATTCCTGAGGCGTTACTACCAACCTGCCAACACTTTAGTGTCGTGTGGAGCCACTACAGAGAGGGGAAGGCAAAGAGAGGCAAGCAAGCAAGGAAAATATGCTTTTTTATGTGTTCATGATGTGTAACCATTTCAACAAACTATAAAACTCCTACTGCAGATGTTCTATGTTATGATGAGGAAGATATAAGGGGGAGTTAGTGCAGAAGTCTTGATGAAGACTCGTAATGTTTTAAACACAACAGTTTACATCTGGCACGTCTGGTGAACTTGCAGCATGTAAAATGACTTGGATATTAAAAACAGTATTTACATATATTCTCAGATGTCCTTGTTATATTTATGATGGAGCATTACTATTCAACATTTGATTTCAAAACTGTAAATGGAAATCCCTTACCACAGCATTCTCCAAGTTCTTTTTTTTTTAACTCTGATGCTTTTGAAAAGTCTGTACTTAATTTTCACTTGCACCACTGGTAGATAAGACATGAAACACAGTGAGCTGACAGCAGGATAAACTCATCGGGAAGAGGCATAAATGGAAAACGCGGATGGAAGAACATGGCCCCATGACGATTTACCACATTTCTTTCATGTAAAGCAAGATTTTCCTCTCAATTTCCTCCTCTTATTTCACCACCGTCCTGGAGATAAGATCTGTCTCTTTCTCTGCACCAATGCCATGATGAGGGTTGCATAAAATTAGCTTTTTGATAGAGGGGAGCATATCCGGGGGCAACACAGAAGCCCCTGTTCTTCTTGGCACGCGCGGCTCATCCTCCACACCCCCCAGTCACAACACCAGATCAGATAGAAACGCGACGAGCTTGTTTAAAATAGGACCCCATAGACATTCTTCTGAAGATTTGAACAAGCAGCAAGAAAAAATACAAGGCAAAAAACTTCAAACATGCCACTGCTTCAACTGCAGCAGAAAGTCTCAAACGCTGGTCCAGTGGTATTCGAGAGTGAATGAAATATTTGAACATAAAAGACATTAAATACACAGAATTACTGATATACTGGTTAAATACTAATAGAATGGAGTAGGAATGCTTGTGTGAATGTTCATGTGTAAAACAATTTGAACACCAAGAAGAGAAGTTATAATAAATGTAGGATACTGACTTAACACTGGAGAATGTGTGAATACTGAAATAACACACTAGGAGAAGATTCTTTCTTGCATAGTTTTAAAATGATTCAAATCTCTATATAAACTAGTACAACATGGTATTATTTAAAATCAATGCAAAAATAGTTTTTCTGCAAGCCCTTTCACTGGTATTGAGATTAAATTTGATCCTTTAGTATCGTGACAAAAGCAATACAACATCACAACTTCTATCGCAAATGTACATAATCAATTGCATAGAAAGTGAAAAACAAAAAAAAAAACTAAAAGGTAAAGCTGTCATCTTTTGCCCTTCGTGCTGTGAAATCAGACAGGTCCAAGCCTTGAATGCTTCATCTACTTTCTGCTTTCCCAGTCCAATTACAAGTGGCCCCTCCAAGCAGAGCCCTCCTCTCTCCACACTCTCACGGCCTGTCAGACTCTGATATGGTGGGGCAGTGCAATATTGAAGGTCGGTCAGTCGGCACACTTAACCTCATTTCCCCAACACTCGGGCGCGCTCTCTGAAGAGCTTTTGATTGGTGTCCATTTGAAAAGCAAGCTTTGGCTTTGACAGCAGGGTAGTACGCTTGGGTCGGAAAGATCAGAGCTTTTTTTATGCACTCCTGGTTGCAGCCAGTTATAATGGGTTTCAATTAAGCAATGGGGGTAAAATGTGAGAAGTAATCTGGGTTGGAGCACGAGAATGAGTCATGCAATATTCATGTACACAAACTAATGAAAGCCTAGATTAGCCTACATATTTACAAGGGGTCATGTGGTGTCGCCCACATATTAAAAAGGCTGGCAGCGTGTGCTTGGAGAAAGGGTCTGTATGATATATTAGGAAACATGTAATATGCACTCTGCAAATCTTATGCTTCCATGTGTGCAGTGATTTGCATATGAAGGTGGCATACAGGTTTTACACTGGATGCCCTACCACAAATCCATCTTTTCATTTAGGCTAATCATTTCAGACTGGCACAAAGAGAACCCCCTCGGACAAAGCATTTTATTGTCTAGTTGTTTGAGGATTACAATTATTTTTGATTATTCTTTTTAATTGACAGGTACACAGCCAAGTGTGAGCTTAAAATTGCACGTGAGGTTTATCTAAAGGTCGTCTTTGTCCACTGCTATTATTATTTGTTTTTGATAGGAAACCTTAACACTGAAAATGGAGATGGATAAAAATACCCATCTCTATTTTCAGTCCAGCTACTAACTGGTCAAGTCAATTAATTAGCTACTGTTCAGATAGTGATTATATTGGGTGATAGAATAAGAAACCAGGGCAATAATGAAGTGTGTGAGAATCAAGGAAGAAAAATGGAGAGGTCAATGGGACATCTCAAAGACCTTGAGCACAGAGGAAATGGGATCGCAAGATAAAGAAAGGCGAGTGGAGGTAGCACTTCTCCAAAGAGATTAGGGATCATCTGCATTTTGGCTTTTCATTCATCTTGCCATAATCATTTCTCACTAAAGGCCCTAGACAGCGCCCCCGCCCAAATGGCAGCAATCTGAATGAGTGATCTTGACAAATTGGGCTGCTCAGGAGGAGAGGGGGCTCCTTTGACTGAGTAGATGGCTGCAGACGCTGGGATGTCTCGTGCAGGACAGAGATATAAATGT
>KN518932.1:0-15377 GCA_000787155.1 Scartelaos histophorus
TTTTGAGCCTAATCTTAAATGTAGAGTATATCGTGTTTAGTAATGTAAAATGAGAAAAACAATCCCTCATTACCAAATTCATGGAAAAATACTTCAAGACCCATATCGATAAAACTGGACGCATTGCTCCCAAGTGAGTTTTGATCTATTTTTCAACAGAAAACACCAAGCTTTCATGGACTTCTTTTTCACCAGCGATGTCAATACCAATTTTAGTCACTGCATAATGTGTTTCTGATATGTTGTGTTACATTACAGCCTCATCCTCCAGCACATCCAAGCAAACCCATTTGAAAAGTGTTATTGCAGCCGCTGAAAAGATGTTTTCTGTTGTACAAGGTTACACCAGGAACTAAAGCTCTCACATTTACTTTTGATCAGTTGAGCAAAAACGTGTTTCTTCATAATTCGAGAAAACAGCTTCAGTAAAGTTGAAGATTTCCAGCAAATACTCCGTACTGTAGGTTCACAGCCAACGTACGAATCCTCTGAACTACGACAGATCTGTTTTTGCGTTTACTTCAACGCTTGGCATAACATCCAGACTTAACGAATTTATCTTGCGCTTACTAATATTTAATTCCATTTCGTCTTTCCGAGGACCACAAGTTAGTTTCTTTTAGTCGTCTTTTGATCATTACAAACTACCACTGGCCTTCTCCAATAAGCTCATCGCCAAGCTAATAAAGAATGTATCACAACATCTGGTCGGACACATATTAACTTCACTGGCAGTATGGAGTAAACACTGGGGTATGCTGTGAAAATATATTTGGAGTTCATTGAGTGGATAGTCTTTCCTTGCTGTCAGCCCGAGGCGTAGCTCAACATCTTTTGGCATCGGCCGCTGTAGCATGTTGCCAGGTTACATAGCCTTAGCCTCATTACTCAGACTCCCTTCAAAGTGCCTGCTAGTCATGTCTTGGGGATAAAGGATTCTGTCTTGAAGCTTAGGTCCTGCTCAAATGAGTTGGTCGGCTGCCTGCGAAGGACATCTACATTCACATCCTTGCTTTCTGATTTACTTATGATTGGCTATGGTATTTTTAGCCCGGGGGTTTCAGCCTTTTGAGTCGCCCCGTTCACTGATCTTTGCCGGGCTCCGATTCCCTTTTTTCAAACCACAAAAGAGTCCAAACTGGAGTACTGTGTCTCTATGTGGCTCCGAGGGAAAGGGAATCTCTTTTTCTGCGTGTTTCATGAATAATGAGAGGTCTAAACTTTTGTGTGGGAAGCATGCTATTATTGTTATTGCGAGCAACTGTGCCTGAATTGTTCATTTAAAACCGTCAAGAAAATTGACTGTCAAAACTCTCGTTGATATAATTGGGCCTCAGACAATTTAATAACTAGTTTTCTCTTGATATATTATTACAGCTTAAATAACAGCATTTACTAAAATTGGCCTGTCGTTACAGAAATGATTTGCAAACATCTTCATAGTACCATGACCTGGACAAATTAAAGCTTGCATGAAGTTAATATGAGCAAAGTTTTTTTTCTCACTCTTTGTTTCAGTCTCCAGATATAGTTGTGTAATAGTAAGATTGTTTCTATGGAAATAGGGATATATTGCCATAACACTAAAATGTAAAACTCAACTTTAATATTAAATAATGGATTTGATGTAAGCCAGTCACCATAATTACTATACTGATTTCATGTTCAGTTCATATTAGATGGAATAATATTATTTGGAGGGTCAAAAGTGATCATGTGTATTGATTGTGTGTACATTTTAATTGCACAACTGGGACATTTTGGGCTATATGGTAAGATATGAGCCGTAGAAAGGTGAATTCATAACTTTTATAACCCGATATTGGAGATTTTGATTTATTGTGTCAGTGGCATAAATTAGTTTCAATATTATCGCTTATCGTCTGTCATTTCTTTAGCAACAAAATGCTTCAAAATTTGTTATCATTGATATAGACGTCAATCACTCTAAACTATCTAGAAAAGGTGAAATTTTATCAGATTTTTTTTCAGTGTTATTAAATGTGGGTATTGATTTTTGACATCTTTTTAATAACAGATGAAGGTGCTGATATCATAGCACTGATGGATGGATTTTGAATTCACAAGTATGACTTAAATGTCAAATATTGTACATGTGTGGGAGAAACACAAACAACATGATGATGAAATTAGTGGACGTAATTACAAAGGCATTTTATTGACGATAACACACTCTGAGGCATTCCTTAACTTTAGAAAAAACTCTTGCGTGCCATCACATACATTCAAAGCCTCTACGCTAGGATCTGTCGGGTTGCCTTAGCAGCGGCTGGTATTGTGGGACCCGCGAAGGCTTTGACAGTGGTGGAGATAGAAAGATGTGTGAACAAACGTGACGTAAACTTGGATGTTGAGGTTAATTAAGTCCTCTGTGGCTTCTCTTCTGCTTTTCAATCTTCTTTTTTATTTTTCTCCGAACATTCCTTGAACGTGACTCACTATGATTAGGAGACTATTTCAAAGACTGTAGCACCCTCCATGTTCCCTCCGCTATACATTAGACCTATTACTTTAATGGAGAACTCCGGAGTGGGCCCCTGTCTTTTCAACTCCAACATGTAATCACTTGGCTCGGCGTGAGTGCTCTTAAACAATACGTGTGATAAGAAGAAGGGCTGCGCGCGGGAAAACACTGTTGTGGGGTCTTTATGCTGGGTAAAATGGGGGCTCAGATGGTGATGCTTGTCCTTATCTTGTCACGAGTCCAACAGTTAAGCTTGAGTGCAGGCATTACCACTATCTCTCCAGCAGTCTCCAGTTGTTCCAATCCAGGCCCTCTCTGCTCCCTTTTATCTCACTGTGTCATCTCATCTTCGGCCTTCAAATGAAATTATCCACTTCCTGGGGAGGCTCCTTTTGTTTCGTATTACCATATTTATTATATAATTCATGCACTGGCTATAAGGCTGCAAAATGTGCCCTAGTGTCATATGTTTGGTTTTCTTGCGGCGTAAGAATCACTAATTTTTGTTACTTAAAGGTGCACTATTTAACTTTTCGGGTGGAATATCTAATCATTTCAGTGGTGATTTTATTGCTTTGCCTGGAATGTTCCACAAGTCTGTCTTGCACTTATCCATAAAGGTGTTTTATTGCTCAGATATCTTGGAAAACATATATTCTTACTGTTAACGGGCTTGCTTCTCCACAGATCTGACCTGTAACAGGGCCTGGTGGAACTATCTGCTTGTCCCCATGGAGATAGAGGAAAAAACGTGATTATCCTATTTATGGATCATATTAATAAAACATTATACAGTATCATTTCATTATCTTATTCTCTGTGCTTTTCCAATTTGCAGACCGAATGTCTAAATTTCCAGCTAATTTTCTCTCTACCAAATTCTTAAAAACGTCTTGTCTTTTTGTTCAGCCAAACCACTTTTCTTTGGCCTTTGGAGCCTATCAGGTGGTGCATTGTCTTGGCTAATCCATGCCTCATATTAATGGTAATTAATGCTCGGAAATGGGCCTCAAATTAAAACAGCAGTGTCAGGGTGGGCCTTTATCACACTGTTTAACTTAACTAGGCACCAAATGAAATAATGACTGTCTTTTATTCTCCATGGCGGTGCTCCTTTGTTAGTGGGGATTGAATGGCTCCTGTTCTCATGTGGTCACTGAGAGGGAGCATGGGAGAGGGGCAGCCGCTGATATGGACCTCGCACTGGCCCCGGGACATGTGAAAAATGTGTCAATAAACAGAGCTTGTTGTTGTACAATCAATCACTGCACACAATGATGTTCCTAACTGCTGTGTGCTTATTGTATTCCAACTTCAACCAAATATTTCCAATACAGTAGCGGATAAATGGATAATGAAACCTACAGTGCAAACAAATATATCAGTTGGAAATGAGTCTGACATATAAAGGAGTGGTTGAAGGTGCATTTGATAACTTTTCTGGTAGAGGCCATGCTTTTCTCTGCAGATGTTATTGCTTTCCAGGCAAAGTAATACAATTAAATAGCCTCAAACGTCTCACCTTAAATATGTTTACATCTTTTATTTAAAAAATGTCAGTTATATCTTATATTTCAGTTATTTCTTCACTTTTACCCACCAATTTGTGGCCAGCAATACAATGTCTTCCTTCTGCTCTGTGTATTCCCACTGCTGATTATGTTTGAATTATATGAGTGGGAACGAAGGCTGCTTGAATGAACTATACAAAGCTTGTTTTTTTTTCCTCACAAAATAATTTATGAATCATATTTTTTATTCAATTGAAGTTGCTCACACAATTACAATGGCTGTACAAAATGTGAGTATTGGAACAAAAGAAGATAAAATGTCACTATTGTGGGAGACTGTAGCTACTATGTGGTACTATAGTTTATTCTATATTATATAAATATACTATCTTTACTTGTCTGTCCTCCCATACACAGTGCATTTACATTATAGGCTGCCAAAGTGGGAGCTGTTTTATTTGGCAAACATGCTTTACATCTCAGAATTCAAAGAACATCAGACAAAACATTGGAATATTTCTTTCATGAAAATGGCAAACCTCCCCTGAACCTTCCCTGACTTATCTTTCTGCTGTAGCTTTTGTCAGAATATGGAAGGAAAAAACTAACCCAGTTTTTTTTTTTTTTTTTTTTGCTTTGAAGCCTTGTTGTCCTCTTAGTATTTTTAAATGGCATACTCCGTCAACAGCCTCAGCGGGAGGGTCTGTCTGCTGTCTGTTTCGCCTTTATACCAATACCCTGTTGCTCAAAAGCCCAGAGAAAAGCCAATCAATAGACAAGGCACTTTACCTATTCTTCACAGAACAAAAAGTGTCCTTATCCACCCATCCACTAGCGCACGTACAAAGGAAGCCTGCGCGATCTGTAGTTTTTATTAGGGAAATGCAATCTGCGTTTTTGTTGTGAGGTTTTAAATGATCAAATGAACAGGGAAGGTGACACCTAATCTAAATTTGTCTCAGTAGGGATGGCAGAATACTAATCTTACTAGTCTTACCCTAATATAAGTCTTAGAATCATCTGTGTTTAAAGGACCATAAGTCACTTTTCTGGTACGTCTTCTGCTTGTTTCTGTGTCGTCTGTTGCGTTCCGCAGTACTTCATTTAATCTCCATTGAGACAACCAGGTGACACTTTCAGACCAGCTTATACATCAGATTTGAATGGAGGCAACTCACACCAAGAAAATATTGAAAGTCTCAAAATGTTGTTACGGCTCCAGGCCCTCAGGTTGTATTTTTGTCTGTTTTACTGACCATTTTGTTCCTGCTGCCCGAGCCCTGGTCCCTGATTGGTGGAGCATCCTTCACCTGGCCCCGCCTCCAGCCTCCTCCCCCTATTTAAGAAAATCACAGCTCCTGTTCAGGGCTGTGGCCTTTATGTCCAGTCTGTGTCTCCTGTGTGTTCCTGTCACTTTGTGTGCTAGTCTGTGACTTTTGTGTGTTGAGACACTCGGTTTTGGTTTAGTTCGTTCCGTTTTGTGCCTTTTGGTTTGGTCACTCAATTCTGTTTGTGGGTTTGTGGTTTTCTTTGGGACATTCATGGTTTTGGTTTATTTTTGTGTCCCTTAGTTTAATCACTCATTTTGTGAACCCTCGTGACCCGTTTTAGCACAAAACTCGTTTTATGTTAAACCTGTTATGTTGTTTCTTCACTTGGTTTAGTTATGTACATATTTTACCATGTTTTGTTAAGTTAAACCTTTTACACACCTGTTAATTAAACCTTACTTATTTATTCCATTTTCCACCTTGGTGTTTTTTGTTACTTCCCTCACCCTAGCCGAGCTGGGTCGTAACAAATGTACTCACAACTGAAGAGATATCAGTTTAATACCATATTACGGAACATTTTGGGCAATCTTCAAGGAGAATCAAGCGGATTTGAGCCCATCTCTGAACATGTATCCCACACTTTGCCTTTGCTCTACAATGACACAGCCTCTCAGACATATCACTTCATCTTTGTTTATAGAATTAATCTGACGACAGAGCAGGGGCCATTGACTTCCAAATGGAAATGGGGTTGTATTGATTTGATCTGTTGCACAAGGCACCAGGTACTTTACGGCCGCTGTAGAGACGCCCTCAGACGGTGTAAGTGAGCGGTGGATGGAGGCTCGCTTATTTCATGCAAATGGGAGTTGAAGTTATTGGGTGAATGAGCAGAGAACCCCCCCCCTCCCCCTGCTGAGATGTTAACTATGAAGTGTGTCATGTGAATGCATTTATTTTTAAGTGTAACATGACTGATGGAGGGAGCCCTGGGCAAGAAGAAAAAAGAAAGACAAGAAAGAAAGGAGGCCATCAACCGGAGCATGTCTTCTTTGACCGTGTGTCTGGGTCTTTCACATCAAGGCAGTGGCAGCGCTCTTAATTTGTGCCTCACAGCTTGTGCCATTCTTTATTAAAACTAAGAGCCGGTCTGCTATTGAAAGCTTTATTATGCTTGTGTGTTTTTGTTGGGTTTTTAGGCATCCCATAATTTTGCCCTCCTTTGGTTCGGATTTGGTTTTTTAACAAACTGGTCCGAACATGACGCCTGGTGATGCTTCTTAACACTTTATTAATGTCTGAATAATTGCACGAACATGATTTTCTTTTCTTCTTCTCCTGTCAAAAATAGCAGGTAATTATAACATTGTTAATTTAGCAGTGAGTTACAGGACAGTTCTTGGATAAAATAAACTACTTTATTAACAACAACATCCAGAAAAAAATAAAACAAAACCATGGAATAACAAAGCAAGATGTCCTCAGGGAAATGGTGGTTTTCAGAATCTATAATGAGATGAGGTCAAACTTCCAGATGGGGGCAAGACCCGGATTTCCCTCTTGATACTTTGGAGCTGATGTGATCAACGTTCCCTGAGGGTGTGATGCTAACCTTAGGCTCTGTTCTGTCTGTGGCTTTATTAGACTTTAATCGAAAATCAAACACCAGGACAGGACCATAAATGCTCGTATTGATCACAGTTTCCTGAAAATGTGTTTTTTAAATCCATTTTGTTAAGTTTTCGGTCAATCTTGGAAAATTTTTGACAGTAGCTACTAATTTTGCACTGTGACACCATCGTGAACATTTTACCTGCTTCACTCTGTACTAAACATTATCGGCCTGAAGAATATTGTTATCTGAAACCCAACCATCAAGACCAAAAGGTTGACTATAGCTGGTTTATTAACACATTCACTGCCCTATTGGGACCTGAGTATGGAATTTACTCAGATTTTATGGTGCTTTGTCTAAATTACATTTTTAATATCACTCTTGTCCATTGGTAATTACACTTTACGACTCCCATCGTCTAAACACACTCAGCGATATCTCCAGTCCGCACTTCCTTCCACTTTGTCGTCTGATACGTCTCTGTTGCCTCATTTGTTAAACCCACACCGTCTCTCACAGGCCGCTCTGTGCTTCTTATACCAGATCCACTTATACATAGACACAGAGAGAAGAAGCTCAGGGGGAGGCCGAGAGGAGAGGACGGTAAAATGCCATAAGGTGTGTAGAAAGAGAGAGATAGTTTCTCCAGCCTTTTAAATAAACCACTCCATCTATGACAGGCCCTCATACCACTGAATGGGCAGATGCATAAAAATGAGAAGAATGTTAGAAGCTACAGGGATTTCAATTTGGAGTTTTTCTGGTTTATTCAAAATATAAATATAAAAATATTTCAGGTAGTCGTCCCTCGTTATGACGCGATTCACCTTTTGGGGCTTCGCTGTTTTCGCAAAAAAAATGTGTGTGCAATTTTGCATGTTTTTTTTTTTGTAGTAGTGTAAAAACGTGCACTGTGTTCTGTGTCCTGATTGGCTAAGGGACTGTAGACCAAAGTCAATCAGTCTCCCCTGTTCTGGGTCTCCTGTACAGTACAGAATGCATTCATCTTGCAAAATTTACAAAAATGTTCAACTGCTACGAGCCGGACTCTGAAGAGCTGTTGTGTTTGCAAGTTTTCTCCCCGACAAAACCCACAATGTCAACGAAACTTTCTGCATGGTCAAAGGCGTCTGAAGTCACACCCAAAAGGCAGAGGAACATACAAACCATCACACAAACAGCTGGACTTCTGGACATGCTGCAGGAAAGTAGTTACGCGGCTGTAGAGCGCCATGACAGAATCAATTAATCTTCGTTCCGTTATATAAAGTATATAAACAGAGAAATGTGAGAAAATATTTATTCCTGTCTGAGAAATATGTATAAAGTGTGTGATGAGGGGTTTTACATCCTTAAAACAAAATGTGTAATAATTGTAAAAAATAAAGCTGACCACTTTGCAGATTTCACCTGTTGTGGGTTATTTTTAGAACGTAACGCACATGATAAACAAGGGACCACTGTATTACTTTAAACTAAAAAGACGAATGACATTGTGATGTTTGCCTCATTTAACATTCCCAACATAGACAGATTGAGAGTGGTAAATTGGCTGATTAAGAACTGGCATCTCCATATAATTTTTGGGCCAATTAGCATAGACCACACTCATTCAATACACTGTGCAGACGTGGCTGAGGGGCTAACACTTTCACTGTGTGGAGTTGACTTGTTCTTTTCTTCCTCTCTGTGTGTCTGGGTGGCCTGGGTGGGTGTCTTATGGGTAATCAATTTTCCCCTATCACTTTGAAACATGCACAAGAAACTCCAGCCTTAATGGTGTCTGGACCAAACCTCGCCTTCAAGATTTGAGGAGGGCACTGCAGTTCAGTCCCTCATTGATGATGCACGTGGACGAGTTTAGCATGAGGCAGGTATGAATAGGGCTACACAGAAAAATACAGACACACTTTGACAAAACAAGTAGAGAGATAACTGTATATGAATGAGTTGGCAGTCTCCTCACTTGATTAACATGCTTCTCAGACACGGTGAGAGGGATCAAACTCGCGCCCAGCCAGCCAAGCCTGGGAGTTATGCCTGCAATGCACCGATAGTGCGCTGTCAATGCGCGTTTCTGTTTACTTGGGTTTGTTTGGACTTAGGATCTGGCTACACACAGGAGGAGCGTGTGGGGCTTTGTGCAGGCTGCCCGCTATGCTCAGCTGTCAAGAGGAGGAGAAGAGCCGTGAGTGACACCGCAGTCTGCAGAGGGCGTCCCATGTGTGCTGACATTCAAAGCCACTGGTAATAGAAGCAGCAGACACAGTCAGAGGCATATGGACAGCACGTGGCAGGATAGAAAATTAAATACATATGGAAATAAATACAGAGTAGAGATATGGTTGTAATACTTTTTTTCTTGATACTCAATACCCCTTTTGATATATAGTTTTGTCATATAATATTTTTTTGTGTATATCAAGACTTTTAAAACTATTCGGGTGTTATAGAAGTTAGAATGTCAAATATTTCATAAACTTTGCCTCTGTGTTTCTACCAATAGGAGGCACACATGTTCAAATGTTGATTGTAGTAATTCATGAATTAATTATCAGATTTATTTAGTGCCTTTGAAGACACCCAAAGTGTTTTACAGTGCAGTATTCATCTACTCTACATAAATTACTATTATTACTATTACCATAACATACCGACCTGGCAAAGCCTGATCTCGTCTCAGAAGCTAAGCAGGGCCGGGCCTGGTTAGTACTTGGATGGGAGACCACTGGGAATTCCAGGTGCCACAGTGGGGCGCCAGTGGTAAAAACTGTCATTGTGTCCTTAGGCAAGGCACTTCACCTACATTGCCTTGTATGGAGGTGGTGTGTGCATGAGTGATGGTGGTGGTCAGAGGGGCCGATGGTGCAGATTGGCAGCCTCGCTTCCATCAGTCTGCCCCAGGGCAGCTGTGGCTGTAATAGCAGCTTATCACCACTGAGTGTGGAGTGAATGAAGAATTAACGTGAAAACGCTTTGGGTGTCTTGAAAAGCGCTATATAAATTCAAGGAATTATTATTATTATTATTACTAAATATACTAACTATTACTACTATGTAAATTTGCGCCATCTCTGACCACGACCAACATTCACACAGATACCATTTTCATACCAGACAATGTGGGTGTCACAGTGAGGTGTTTTTTTTTTTTTTTTGTAAAATGTGGATTTAATTTACCAGAATTGTACAATGTTAATTTACCAGAAAAGTCATGTTTATCTTTCCATGATTTGTTTTGGTTTTCAAGATTGTTTGTGTCTTCGGTATATTACAGGTAATGACATACCAAGGAGTGAATGTAATAAGCTGACAAACCTATGATAGCATTACACAGCGCTTTAGTGGATATTTTCAGCCAAGTCATTTTTTCTCCAGCCTTCCTTCCACTGGGACACAATTCTGTCAGATTTGCGGTTTGGCTGAGAGGAAATAGCTTTTCGATTCTTTTACTGATGAGAGCATTTGCTGCAATATTCGACAGGTCAATTTTTGTGTGAGAAATTTACCATTAGAAGTAAAAATACGGGCAGAGCTAGGGGGACATTTCTGACTTGCATATATTGCTGGTTATGTAACAGTGAATTATTTTTCCTCCAGCTGTATTGGAAATCCACAGTTGAAACATTACGGCTATTTGAAATGGCTCTATGGCATTGTGTGAGCGCGAGGTAAAAGCCCCCAGGTAAACACTATTAGGATTCAGAGGAGTCTTTGTAGATGTGTAACTCGCAGACCTCCAGCCCATTTGCTCTTTCTTTTCTCAGCTCTCTCTACTACAAATAGAAATGCATAGGCAGTTTTCTTCAGTTTTCTTATGGCCCGGATCAAACATATCAGACATATAGCTTTGTGCATTAGTGGTGTAATGGACTGAGAGGTTGACCTTGTAAATGCTTCAAGGAACAGCTTTATGCAGCGAGCCGATAGAGACAAAAGTAAAAATCAGCCTTGTGAATGTGGGCGAGATGGTTTATGGGGAGAGTCTGTCAGTGCCATGCTACCGTCACCATTATGGAAAAGCATCAGCAGTTTTATTAGGGTATTGCAATGTAAATTTATAGGGGAAAATGTCTGTTACCAGATGCAGAGAACGAAACCCATATTATGCTATTTTCTGTTTTATGTTATAATGTTCTTTCCTCATCATAAACTTGAATAGTGTTTTGTTTCATTCACACATGTTAAACACACAGACCCTGCATAGGCTGTTTTTTCTCTCAAACTGAAAACACACGTGTGATGTGATGTGGTATGTCCGGAAGTGCTTCACTGTGTTTTTAAACCCCACACACATTATTTGGATGATTTCAGCTCTGGAATTACCAACTCTGCTAAAACAAAGGGAAGAGGTAGCTGTGAAATTAAAAATGATGACATCACAAAGTTGAACAAAGCATTTTGAGTTTTGGAGATATAGACAGACTAATAATAAAGGATTATTCAGATGTGTGTGAATGGAATAAAACACAACTCCAGGTATGTTTTTGTATGTATGTTTGTATGTTTTGAGGTTCCAACATTCTTCCAGCGGTACCGTGGAGGCGACCTGGGGTATTAAGTTGGCTGATGATGGAATCTATACGTAGTTGTTCCTAGGTCAGAAAAACTACGACGGCAAAGCCCATTCTCTCTCAGGACTCTCTTGAGATGTCTCAGACTTATAATAAAGCCATGTTGGGATGCAAGTGTATCAAGGATTTCTTTGTATCTGAGTTTAATATTAAAATATAATAAAATAGCTTCTAGTATTTCCGGAGCTACTATGGTGAGCTACAGCCTGTGTGTATGTGTGTGTAGGCAACGAGATCAACCAAAACAAGGATACTGTGGATTCTAATTAGTCTAATTAGTCAGGGAACTACCCTTAACGCAGGCACCAGTTATAACTCGTGTGCATGGGTTATAACGCGTGCGACTCGTGGATTAATACGTTATTAGCCGTAATGTGGACAAGATAAAATCGGTTGGAGGTTAGTAAACACAACCAAAGGTCATACACTGGATTGTAAGGCCACTGTTAATTTATGAGACAATGTAATGATTTTAGATGCGCCTTATAGCCCGAAAAATATAGTAATTAGTTTATGTGTAGCCCAAATATTGGGAGGTCGTTATGGATACTGACATACTCAGTAAGCCGCCAAAATAGACTGTGAAAGTAACAAAATAGCAAGAAATGATATATTTCCACCACCTGCTTGTGTCCATGAAGATGATCTTCCTGGCATTTATTTATTTATTTTTTTTCAATTCTGTGTTTTTGTTGCCTTGCATGCATTCTTACTGTGAGCCTGGTCACCTTTCTGAATCTGAATTATGTTGATATGTTTAATGCTCTATACATGGAACATTCCACACAGAGCAATAATATATCTCCATGGAGACAAGCAGGTGGCAGACCCTCCATCAGAAATGCTCCAGTGTGCACCTTTAAGAAACACTTAAAGGTTTGCATTTCACCAACATACAACAAAGCTTTCACCCCAAACCTGTAATTTCCTCATCCACTCGACCTGAAAACAAACAAAACGGCACAAATACTTCCACTGATGACTAAGTACAGATCCTGCAGGAAGAAATGGCTACGTCTGCATCCTTGACACTTGGGCACAACCAACCCAACAATTTATGGCTGTATACACGCTTTGCTTCATTCTCTCCTGCCTGTCCCTGACCTGTTCTCCGATATGACTCCCACTTGTTGCCATTATAATAAATCTGTCCTTCCTCTATAAGGTTTATGAATACAGGGTCCAGTATGAGCAGAGAGGAGAGCGCGCTGCCCTATTGAGTTACTCCTGACTATTTACGCTGGGTAATGCATGTCCTTGGGGGGGATTTTAGCCCAATAATCACATCAGGATCTGGTTGTGTTCAGCTCCCAGAACCTTTTGTCTTATTGCTATTAGCCAAGTTGCTACATTATTTACTACTACACTGGAGATTATCATAGTGACTTACTCTTTGTCAGTGATGGATGCAGTTGCTTTTAGCTTCTTGTCAAGTCTCCAAGTGTGTTTTTCTTTTCATTTTTTATGGCCGAGGAGCTGTGTTTCTCCTACATGGATGGTTCAAGGAGTGATTTATGGCCTTGGCCCCTGATCCTTGGCCCGCTAATGACGCTTGTAAACTGCCTGGGAGTCAGAGGGCAGGCAGATCTCTGCTGCTCGCATGTGGAGGTTCTTCCTTGTCTCATGTGCTCGAGCCTGGGATCATACGTGGAAAGTTTGGATGGAACTGTGAAGGTCAAAACTTAAAAGAAGTAGAACTAAAGTAGCATTCTTGAGCCAAGAAGAAAGGATGCAGCGGTTTACTATCGAAAATCAACTTTACATTATTTTTGCAGAATATCACAGAGTCAAGCCAGAACACTGCACATGCTGAACTATGATCGCAGGATATTGGGAAAAAACATACTTTTGATTGTTTAAAAAGAAGGATTCACAGTGCACAACAACTCAAGGAACGTGAAGACCGTGAAACGAACTGGTACATTTATACAAAAATACTATGCATTTCAGGCATGAGTCTAAACTACAGAAACAAAACATCCTCTGCAAATACAAGGACTGGATGGATTATTTTAAAAATGTTTTCTCCACTGTGGCTCACTAGGAAATGAGGTCCTATGTCCAAAATTCTGAAGTGTCCCTTTAAACTCAATACATCTCATAGACCGTATATATGAATGGACATAGCTACCGCATTAGCCGCCGTGTGCCAAACAGGAAGTGCTCCAGGAGGCTCTTCCGGCTCCTTCTGACTCTGGCTCCCATTGACTTACATTAGGATCTTGTCGCTCGTCTCTCTGGACCTGCTGCTGTGATCCTTGTCATCTTGGTCTTAAAATGTTCTTATTAATCCGCTCTACATGATCCTGAATTTCTATTCATAACATAGAGCCTGGCTCCAGATTCGCTCCTGTAACCGTGAAGCATCACGAGCCTCATTTGAGCGACGCTGAACCCTATGGGTGACGTCACACTAGAACGCTATGTGACGCCACACTCGCTTAGTCCACTTTTTATGCAGTCTATGATACACCTTCACTAGAATCATTTGGATTATGAAATAAAACACAGTTCCAGGTATGTTTCTGAGGAGGTAACAATATTCTAACATGGCTTAGAGCTCACAGGAATCTATTCTGTGTAATATAGGACCTTTAAATTGTAGTCAACTAGATGTGTAGTTTGTACCTGGGCAAACAGATAGTAAGATGCAGAAATCAAGACAATTACCAAAATTCACTCAAATCTGACTAAATATAGCCCCATCCATCTGTAACAACAGTAATTTCCAAATCTTGAAACAATCTGAGATTTAAAAAAAAATTGATTTCCAACCAAACTGTGTTTTTATTGTTGGTGTGTGTCTCTGGCGCGACTGTACTTTCCTCCATTTCTCTTCAATTTAGGTCTGTGCATACTTTAAAACTTTCCCCAGTATATTTAAACATGAAAAGAACAAGAACAGAGCTGGTTCTACAAAAGCCACAGTGAGCTCAGAGTATAAAAAGGATGTCTCTTTGCACTTTGTCTCCGTTTGAAACAGAACCTATAATTAACCTGCAGACGTGTACACCGGCGCAGTCTTTCTTCTCACGATTGTTTGGGCCGTTTCTTCTCTTTGTGTTGTAATTTTAAGGACGTCAAAGGTTAATAACACTCTTCCCCGTGTAACTCAGCTTTATCCATTTATCAACAATAAGCGATTACAGGTATTACATTACGACTCCTCTCAGCCAATACACGGAGCTCGTCCACACACCAGAACAAAGAGATAATCGTCTTTCTTTGCCAACTTGTAAATCTTCTGACATAATGGCAACTTCAGACACATGGAATTCAGTGAAAAAGTCCAATTGGTGGAAGTGTAATTTTGTTGCACTCACTGAAATGAAAGGGTATTGTCTGGCTGTACAAACTGAATATTTCTAACGACATAAATCTTCTGTGTATCTCGGAAAACTGAAAAATTTGCACTCAAAAGGTCATTCTCAACTCTCTCAAGAGCCATTTTGTAAAACTATTTGTGCAGGAAACTTTAGACTAAACTAAACTCGATTATTTTCAGTTCTTTGTCAGCAACATGTTAAAAAAAAAACCTTCAACATGTAGTTTTCATTATTTTGTTGGATCTAATGTTCTTCTGTACGGGGCATATAGGCATGTTGGAGTCAAAATGCAGTAAAAGTGATTGAGTATTAACTAAGGAATCATGTACCAGGGCCAGTGCAACTGTAAAATTGGAAATGTCAGTTTTAGCATGCAATAAAAATAATCTTATTTGCATGTTATTGATTTTGGTTTGTTTCTAATTTCTACAACACAATTCAGCATTCAACATTTTGTATTTGCACATTTTTCTAGTAGGAAAAAATGATCAGAATTCATAAATACGCACCCAAAGGTCAGTTCTTTTGGCTTTTCACCCTGTTTCTCTTTCTCTATCTTTTCTTTTTCTCTCTCTTTCCCCCTGGCTCTTTC